>JABFEA020000021.1:2495129-2514301 GCA_019775915.2 Cyphomyrus plagiostoma | reverse complement strand
TTGTAGTATGACTCATTTCCTGGCGCGTACAATTTATATTAGGTCAGTGTTCACGGTTCGACTTCTGATATTCAGATTGAGGTCTAGGTTAAACTGCTTTGGTCGACTTTCAAGAAATTCGAGTTCTAGTGAATTCGAGAACCGAGGTACCACTGTATTTATATTGTGCAAATCTGCAATTATAGAAAAAATATGAAAACATTTCATGTAACTTTACTGGTTTTATCTTATATTAAAAACACGTTGGTTTTGTAAACTGTATAGGTAAGCAGAAAACAAGACACAGAACTAGACTACTGTCATAATTCCATCTATATTAGTAAGACCATCTCTCCCATAAAGGTCCTGCCAGGCAGAGTCCTGCACAGGTTCGGGTACCCAACGGGTGACCGGTAAATTTTGTTGAGACGGGTGAAAAATATTCTACAGTGTCGGATATGAGGTCGGGTCGGATGCAGGAGAGCTAAATTGCGGTTTTCAAAACATCATGTGCCAACAAAAAATACTCTAGGGCTATATTTTAGTGACAAAATCCCTGCATTCAAGATGATAAAACATAAAATCCATATCAGTTTATGCCTGCACGCGCATTCCCGAAAGTTTCTCCCACTTTCATTTTCAAAAATGCATGCGATCTCCTTCAGTTGTTAGAAATGGATGCTGTAGTAGTCAGCTAAGGCCATCAACTGTGGAGGATATCCGTTTTTACACAGTAATATAAAGCACCGCACCAAACGCTAGTCTTCGCTTTCGCGTAGGAATTCCAATCAGGTAATCAAACGAAAATGGACAGTGCACGTAGGTAGCCTATAAAACCCAGTACTGTGCAGGGTAGCCTAATGTACATTTTATAGAATATTAGTTTTAATAAAATATTTAGTTGTAAGCTGGTAAGGTTATGTGTGGGCATGATAATATCAAACATTATTTCAGTTTGGAGGTAGGCTACAACCATTTGTTTTGCTTATTATTAGGTTGTTAAGCAACATTTACATTTGGGTATGCCTTTTCAACTGATGTTGCATGTCATTTGTTGTGCCAGTAAACTTTTGTCTTTAATTTTTAATCTGATTTTCATTCGGTTGCGTGTCGGTTGTCGGTATTTATTTATAGCAGATCGGATGCGGAATTTTATTTTATTTGTCGGATAACAGTTCGAATACGGGTTTAAGTATGACAGGTACGGGCGGGTGCGGTTTGCCAAAATCTGACCTGTGCAGGACTCTGCTGCCGGGTGCTGCAATAATCATATAAACAATTTTCATATAAATCATACAAATTAATTATTTGACGCGATTTCATTATGTCATTTTTGCGGGCGAGGAGGGGAAATTCCGCGGTAGGACGGTATAATCAAAATCTCTCCCGTTGGCCAAATTTATATTGCATATCGTTTATACCGCTCAGTACTACAATAGGCTTTCTGCTAGAACCACATCAGCATGGGAGCAGAGAGCCTGATGGAAGGGCTTTCACAAGGCTGCTTCACAGGGTCACTTCCTACATTCTCCATGCGCTTACAGTGCTTTAGGGTGCTGGGGTACTTCGGTAATTTGGGGTGGGACTTACAAACGTATTTGCTGTCGACTGGTTATGCAAATAGCCTACTGCTGACACACAAAATACACACACTGAACACTGAGAAATGAAATAAAAAGCAGTAGAAACAAAATATTTAAAAAGTAAAACGGAATAATGGACAAACAAGGAAACACAGGCTTTAATCGCCACATGGTCGGATGAACAGATCCAGTAGGATTTGGATGGCACGACTCGAAATAAAGTTTTTGCCGTTCCGAACAATTCATAACCCGCGTTTTTCCAGTTTAAACTGTTAGTTTTAATTTTCAGCTGTATGTTGTGACGATGTCCATCAGGGGCAGTCACTGATGTCATTTGGCGCCAGGTACCATTTTTTACGCCAGTGGAAAACGGACACAAAAGTACCACCATACTTTTGGCACTTTATGGAAGTACCAAAAGTACGGTATCTGGTGCGGTGGAAAAACGCCCCTACAGTGTGGTGTATTTTGATTCAATCAAATGAAAAACTGGGAACTGATATACCGAGAGAAAAACTGTAAAGGTCCTTGGTTCCCTTAATACTAATGTGCTTATGACACAAATAAACCAAATAAACCTTCTCAGGTTAAAACATGACAAATCACTTGACTGCTACTTAAAGTTAGATCACATGGTTCCTGGCTGACTGCCCAGCAAAAACACTGTTTTAAAACCCATGACTTTTGCATTGAAAGAAAAGCAAAAGAAGGCTAAGTATCTACGAGCACCAAGTCTTTCACAGCCTGAGCATGGTGGAAAGCAGATAGCAATTCATCTTTTACAGTTTTCCCATTTTTCTCTATACAGAGGGAATTTGCAAAGTAATGACAGGTTACTATAAGTACAACAGAACATTCCGACAGTAAAGTTTTATAATGCTAAGTATCAAGTGCATAAACTTATAACCTGTATTACATGTTGGAAGCCAAAAACTTCATATAGTTACAGAACATACATACATGACATGTTAAGGTAGAGTTGAAGATTTGATTTACACACAGGGATGAGTAAGTGTCAGTTCATAAAAAGCACAAGCATCTCCAGAATTTTAACGATGTCACAACTTACATACAAAACATGAGTCTGGTCGGAGATTAAACGGCCTTAATGACAGTTTCCTCCTCCCTACTTGGTCTTGGGCAGTGCTAGAATGACCCCACCCCCACCCTCCCCCCCTTCGTCATATCCTCCTCACTGTGACCCTGGTGTCAAGAAACATGATGCAACTCCCTGCAAGAGCAGCAAACTGGATCCAGTCCCTTTGTTTTGCAGTCTCCCCGTACGTCACTCTCCATCCCCCGCTCCCCCACACAACCCCCCTTCTCCAGGGGAGGGCGCCAAGCTGCTGCAGTCACAGTGTCACTCACGAACTTGACCCCATTTCAAGTCCTTACACATGTTGGTTGCTGCAGGAAGCCAAGAATGTCTGGCCTATCAGCCAAAAAGCAGGAGTGCTTTCCTACATCCCAGAGGCACATTAGTAAGAGGAAGATACCGGCTCCAGCAGACATTTTCCATGGTCCTTCTTAAGCAGTCACCTGAGCTCGATATTTGGCATTTTAAAACAAGGAACTGATTTAAACTCAACAACGGACACTTCACCACCACACTTTCTCTTACTATCCTCACACACTGATGGCATTTTCCATCAACATAAAGTATTTTTTTTTATATAAACAAACAAAAAAAAAACCATGGTTCTGTTTAATTATTCAAAACAGCTGACACATACTTCCACAGCTGTTCTAGTCACTTAGTTTAAATGGCCCTTGGAGACTTTTTCAACTTTCTGTGATGAATTTAACTGGAAAACGTTTGCGATAAACCCCAGCTTTGTGTTAAACCACACTCTGAAATTAAGTATACTACATATTACATAGTACGTAAAAATAAATGTCAAAAGCATTAAATACAGTAAAATACTAACACTATAGTGCAGTAATCAAGTACTTTGCCTACGGGTAATTACACAAGTAATTCCATTTCTATTGTGAGTGTTATTCAAGTACCTATGGTTTCAATAGCACAGACCCAGTGTTCTCATTCACCAGGTTCATAATCAAAACAGCAATGCAAGACTCACACTTCTGTTCCAGCTCCTTCAGCTCCTCTGGCGGGATCCTGAGCTTGTCCACCTGGTCACGGAGGACACTGGCCCACTTCTGAAGGGACTCCATGATGTTCCATGGGCGAGACATATCCACCACAAACATGGCCAGGGTGTCCCTCAAGGACTCCGCTGATGCAGCAAATTTCAACAGACCTTTATGATAGAGGTCACCATCCAAGATCCACACATTACAACGCGTCAGATCTGCAAGTCAGAGAAATTCAAACACACACTCAACCTCAGAAAGTAACATTCAATCTGCAGAATTAAAGACTTATTTCAGAAATGTGGAATTAAAGACTAATAAAAATAATTCTTTAAAAGCATTAAGAATATGTAGCAGTGTAATCCATTATAAAAGAAATAATTTGATTTTTACAAATTTTACAAGTTAAATGCTCACTGCAAAGTCAAAGTGTCCTGCATATTATTCTATTCTGGCAGTAAAAACACACACCTCCAAAACAGGCAGACGTTTAAACCTACCATCTCTGTCTTCATCGTGGACATTCAGGTACAAGTACTCAAGCCCCCTTCCTTTTTTATTGTGCTCAGCACCCTGGAGTTTTGCCATAAGGGTGGTCTTTCCTGAACCATCTTCTCCTGAAAACCAAGTACAGAAAACCAGTCATTTTAAGACTGGAAAAGGCTTTAACGTACTCCTTCTTGCTTTCTTATGAGACAGACACAAATAGGCGTGAGAGTGAAGTTTGGAGACAGTGCCCAGGGTCAGTATGGGCGCCTCAGCAGTTTAGGGGGTTAAGAGCCTTACAAAAGGGCCAAACATTAATAAAATAAAATAACCATCATGGCCATGCTGAGACTTCTTGAGAAGTGGGTGCTCAAAGTTTAAAAACCCCACTCAGTACTTTTAAAGCTTATGCACAAAATCACATTAAACAGTCTGGTGATCAGGCACCTCCAATGCATCCCCCTTCAGCACATGATTGACAATCAGTAGTTTTAAATAATATTATGCTTCTTTTGTCCAATATTATTTATGGAATTTTAAAAATATTTAATATCACTCACCTTGAACTAAACTAAAATTTACAGAATTACAGAATCTTGTCTCATTAATATATGGCAAATATACTGATCTAGGCAATACCAAAACAATGCATTTTGCCACATATTACAATGACATTTCTTGTGAATGTAGGGGCCCAAGAAAAACTGGTAATAACACTGCACAGGTGGACATAGTACACAAATTCACATGCAGCGTGACTCACCGAAAACTAAAATATTTTTCCCAGATGGTAATTTCGAGCTGGAGCGGGTAGAGACGTCGCTGAGAATGGAGTGCCTACAGCGGGAACACTGTTATTGTCACACAGTCTTCTGCAAAAAAAAGTATCAGTTACAGAGGCCAAAATAATTGACCTCCGTTTAGAAACCAACCTCTGAAGTCAATTCTCCCGAAATGACATCTCTTATTTGTATCTTTTAATACTGTTTCAATTTTGACCGTGATCTATGCATTTGTTGCTGTAACGCCCCCAATTTCCGTCTGGATAAATAAAAGCTCTATCTGTTTCTCTCTATATATGTCTCTCTTTCCTTCTAGTTCTTCATCTACGTTTATGTCCTTGTATATCATCCTTCTATTCAATAGAGGCTTTGTTCGGGCTCAGCGTGCTAGCTGTCAATAGCGTTAGCATCACGTTATCGACTGGCCAGGAATCACCACATCTCAGAATTATGCTTTTTAAATTACCATAAGATGAGATCGCACTGATAATTAACAAGCGCTTAAATCCCGTATGTAGCTAATTTTGCCATCTATTTCTGTGGGAAGTGTCCACATTTTTTGGTTAAACCGCCGCTTTCCATAGAAGGCTGCGCTGACAGCAGGCTACAGCCCAAAACAGACTCACGCAGGCAGCGACCGCTGCGAAATGGGGCCCGTCAGCTATCACGTACATTTCTAAAACTGTGGAGACATTGGTGTTCCGGTATTAAAACACAACACCATGTTGATCGTGGGTTACTAAATCCAGCCAACTAACGTAAACTAGCCGATTTTTTTGCCTTCATTGTTTTGAAGGGAGTGCGGCCGGCCCGTCGGCCAAGATGCATCAGAATTTTGAACCGGTACAAGCACAGAAGGTAAAGTACATTATGCACGAACAATAAAACGAACAGCGGCAAATCACACTTGCACGTACCATAGATTCTGCCCTTCTTCGTCTTCGTTGTTATTTTCTTTCGTATCTGTAGCCCCAGCAGTGCAAAACGGTTTCTTCGTTATTACGGGCGCCATTTTGTTTCTGCATCCACAAAGAGAGGCGGCAACTGGGCGCCCAAGGACCCCGGCAATGTGCACTTCAGCATTTCTGTCAGGCTCCTCCCAGCCGCCGCATCCCATTCTGACTTGTTACCTAACGTGTCTGTAATTGTCCTGATTTGGAAAATTTACGAAGCATACAATCGTTGAATTCAGACTTCATAATTTTGATCAGGAGATAAACTAGACAGCTTCACCTGAATCGCATAACCGAGAATGATGTCATCACCTCGAGAGAACAGTATATAACTACCGGACTAAAAATCATTTATGGTCCAGTTTACTGGCAAACCTGGCAATAAATCAGAGTCTGTGTGTCAGCTGGGCGTATTAAATGTTTCCGTTTTGTTTTTATCACATCATATCATTTACCGTATCAGACATAATCAAAAACTAAAATATAAAACAACAATAAACACCTGTAAACAAGTACAAATATATAAAATAAATAAAGTGGGTTTATCGTCCTATGTTAGTATGAAGAAGGGGCACAGCTTTAAAAACAGCAAAGATGTTGCATGCAATCCGCTAATACTAAAAGTCTTAGTAAATGATAACTAATATAGTTATTTGCAAAAGGAAATCAGTAATCAATTTAGATCAACACGAAACCATTACATATGTTATATTTATTATACACGGGAGCTAAGAAAAAACCAAATGATATATCCAGTGTAAATGTTTAGTGTTGTTTTTCTCATTCACAAACCAAAGGCATCACTGATTCCACCAGTTCAGCTCAACAGCGCACCGCTCGATTGTGCAGAGGAATAATTAACAGACTTAGCCATGCAAAACCATAACCCAGAGTCATAAGTCAAGCTCACAGCCCTGCAGCTATCAGATGAAAGTGAAACCAGCTCAGCCACATGGCCATCAAGTGCTAGTTATGAAGACGATGGGCCTCACTTACCAATAGAGTCAGTATCCATTCGTAAGCACTGAAAGTTATTTGCTACACTGAAACATAAGCAATACAACAAACAAAGAGATGCAGACTTTTTGAACAAGCAATCAGAAAAATGGTGTTAGATTTTCAGATGTATAGCTAGATGAGTTATATTTTCTTGCTCCAAATGGTGACTCAGAATAGTATTTTTTATGAATTATAGCTGTCCTGCCTCTTTAACTGTGTAGTACATTTAATACATTATCAGAAAGTATTTGTATATTTGCCAGTTTGATTAAATTGAAGACGTAATTTGTAAGCTATGAAAGTATTTGCAAAAGTATTTAACACAATAAGCCAGTAATGTATTTTAAAAATATTTTACATATTTTACTCTGCTTGGCTCTGTAACATGACAATATTAGCTGGATACATTTATTAATGATTGTTTGTCAAGATTGGGAAATGGATATTGTAACAACCAAAAAGAGGTGAGAGAGCAAGATATTGCAATTGAATATTGTATTGTATATTCATGGGGATATGCTTTGAAAAAGATCACTAGCATAAAGGCATAAAGCAGAGGACTTTGTGGATTGGTTGTTTATTTTACAACACAGGTTCTGCATCAATTACTCATAACAACCAAAAAACAAAATAAATAAATAAATATTTTAATAGCCATAAAATATGTACATGTATGCATCAAAAGCTATATTAGCTAAACTGTATTGGCAAAAAAAGAAATATTTTTTGTGCTTCTGTATGTATTGTGGAGAGGATGCTCCTATAGCTGTTTCACAGTTTTAACACTAGAGGGCAATCTATCCATAATAAACTACACACGTAACGTTCTTGATATCTCCGACTGTGTATATTTATATTGACATATTATTGATTTAAAAAGCATGTAATTTGAGGGAGAGTAAGTTTACCTCCCTCTGACAGCTGTCAATAAATATAAAATGTATTGAGTATGGTCTATAATCGGGTCACGTTTTACACGTCTGTGAAAGAAATGTTCAAAGCACAAGGGGCTATACTTAAAAAAATGATCGTGAAGCCACATTTGCAATGGCAACACCACTAATTTTACCACTCCGTATAGTTTAGATGAATAATTTACGAACAAACACTTTAAACTTTTTTTTACCTTTTGTACGTTTAATTTTCTAGAATAACCACACATGTTTGGATAATATAGTCATTACCTTGGATGTACAAAAGAGAACTATTATATTACAATAGGCTACACTCTTGAGTAAAGGAGTCAGAATAAAGTTGAGCATCTGGATCATAATTCCCAAAAAGGGAAAAAGCTTCCTGTAGAAAGGCATTGGATCGGTGAGGACACGGATAATTACTGATGGGTTTCTATAATGGTGAATTTGTCCAGGGAGGGGCCAAGGGGTGGGAGTTGCCTATAACAAAATCCGCATAGCCCTGGAAGAGTGTACCTCTGGGAGTGAATAGGAATGAGTGCAGCTGTGAGTCGCCAGCTTGATCCTTGCTCAGTCCTGCAGGGAGGTAGACAGGACCGCCGACTTTTCTGTGCCAGTTTGGATTTTAAAGTCTCATTTAAGAAGGAAAGCAGGTTGGTTTGTTTTAAAAGGTGTGGTTTCTGAAATTACATTTATTGGGGAGTATATTGAGAAATTTTTGGCACCGCGTGGTGTGATAGCGGTGCGAGTAAAGAGAGAAAAAATGATTAGATAATGAAAGGAGAGGATCGCATCGCTCCTTTGTTCTCGTGCTGTACATGTGCTCTTTTTAAAGAAAAGTGCTAATGTTACCATCCAGAGATTCATCACAGAATGTTGTCTTCAATGATAAGTTTATACAACATAACGGGTGTTTCTCGGATATTTCTGCGAAAAAAAATCAGGAAAAAAAGGATCAGCTTTCTAGTGTCTGATGGAGCTAAACGAAGGTGTGGTTCTTTGACAGAACATTAAGTCAGAATATATTGAGGAGTAATGACAATGATAGTTAAATAGGGAAATGGTTTTTGTTTACTGGCTTTTAATAGGCTTTATTTATAGGCTTTAAACTAAAAGGTATGATCACTGCAAGCTATTTTAAGAGTATTTCAATGTAATTTATCGTTATAAATGACTGGATCCTCATGCCATTTTTTGTAAACCATTAGTGTAGTTAAATTTGGGTTTATTATTAACAACGAGCTGATACCTGTTATTTTTGTTCAGTTTATTCACTTGATCGTCAACACCCTAAACGTAGTTGAAAATTTGGTAAGCATTTGAAGGTGGCTCAAAAGATGGTTTTGGGTGGAGCGGGGAGGGGCCGGGATGGTGACAGGGAGCTTATTGTGGACCTGTGAATGTATTCATTATATTCAGCCTTAAGATCTAACGCTTGATTAAAATCAGTGACCAGAACAACATACCCTCATTATAAAGAGATCTAGTTTAAGGGTTAATTATTCTTGAAATTTGTTTGAGATATCACACTTTACTTTCTGCACTACCTGCCCCACCGCAGACATCGAAATGTAACGTGATGGAATTTCCCGTGCTTCCCTTTGGATTTAAGAAATCGATTTATTTTTTCATTTGGATTACCACAGTGCTAAAAATAATTTGGATTTACCTGTTTCATCATTTTTTCATTGTTATCAGGTAGCCTATATAGGCAGTAGCAGTCTACTGTTGTCGTAAGAGTTCAGTACATTAAAGTAGCCGTGCAAGAATGTACTTCGTGTTCATTTCCTAGGCGCGATTGGTATTTCGCTTCACAAATACGTAGGCTTAGTTACTCTCCTGGCACCTTTATGCCACATTCTTTTTTAGAACTGTCTTAAATTCTTTTCATATTTTAAACACGTTTTTTGTAGGCCTATCTCATTTTTCAAACTTTACAAACGTTTATTACAAATCATTTATGACTATGAAGCAACGATGTGGCTGATCGCTTCCAAAAGAACTGTGGTAGTTTAAACCTATTGTCTGAGTTAACCATGGTACAGCAGCTCACCGCTTCCTCTTGACTGTAGTACTAAGGACAGTTCCTTTGGTAATTACGGGGAATTGCAGGTTTAATGATTTTGCCTGAAATAATTATAAGATCTTTTTGCCTAAAGGGAAAATATTCTCATTAATTTAATTGACTGGATAATTTTATTAAAATACTGAACATTAATATGTTAAATGTTAAAATCCACATTCCCTAATTTAAAAAGTTCCTATTAACCTAGCTAAACTGAACATAGAAACACTAGATGTCTTCTTTCTTTAGTTCAACTAATTATTATTAGGGTTTTAATAATTATTCTTAATTTAATAATAAAAATGTTATTTGATCATGGGTTGACCAAGAAAAAAAGTAAAATCGAGTATGCTGTGTATAAGATTTAACATGTTTTGGTGGCATGTTTAAAAGTGTAGTTCACTGTACAAACGTGACGTGTGAAACAAAAGTCAACCGACGCCTCATCCTATGTGAATTTACCATTTTTTCTAGACCTTCTTTTAGTCCCATTTACTTTAAACTTTATGACATTTTATAAATTCAGTGATGCATATAAGTCTAGCCAAGTATGTCATTGCACAAATGCAACCCAACATGGTGATTTAATCATATTGCTGTCACAGTGATTCATAGTTTTCTGCTTAAATGTATTTTTAATCTTATCACTGGACCTACAGTGTATTTACAATGTTTTCATATTGCACATACAATCCACCTTAAGATTTCAATGGACATACTTCCTTTGGCAGTTAAGCAGAATTTTCTACAGTAATAAGTATCTTCCTTAACTTCTTTTGCAGTTCAAAGTTACAGTGATTTTGGACCCTATTGCAGGTCCAGAGAGGCAGGGGACAATGGCAATAGAGCATTTATGAATACAGGGCACATTAAGCAGTGTAAAGATTAACTTTTACAACATAAGACACAATAAATTTGAGGCTAGCTGTTGCTTTCATTAGGTATATGCTTAGCATTGGCTGCAGCATATATATCATGCAATTAATCAACTGTGGTTTAATTTAGGAGGCAATATGGGAGGTAAGCTGACCAAGAGGAAGAAGGGTTACAATGTGAATGACCCAAAAGACCAGAAGGAGGAGACTACAGGGAGACACTCTGGGAAGCAAAATGAGGAAGACACTTCAATGACATTTAAACTAAAGTCAGAGTCTGAAGCTTCAGGTTGTTCCAGCACGGTCGTGGATACTACTGCAGTGGAGAAAGCTGCAGTGGAAACTAACAGAACACCACAGGAAACAAATCCACCAGAAGAGGCAGCTCCTGACGCATCTCCAAAGGAAGTACAGGAAGCTTCAGCAGGAGGAGAAGCTGCACCCCTCACGGTAAATGAAGAGATAAAGGCTGCAGAAGCATCTGCAGCAACTGAACCGAGCTCTCAGGCCAAGAATCCAGGACCAGAGGTCTCCAGGACAAATGAGAAAGAAGTTTTTGCTGAACCCCAACAATCAAGTGAGTCACCAGAAAGTCAAGATGTCCAAAGCAGACCTGAGGCAGCAGAAGGCTCCATCACATCACCAACGGACGTGACAATCGAAGAATCCAAGGATTCTGAGAATGAAATTTTTGCAAAAGCCACAGAAAACAAGATATCATGCACTGAGTCAACAGCACAGGACCCAGAACCAGGGTCTGTTAACCAGGTACAAAGAGATTCTGCTGAACTGGAACAGTCTGGAACATCCAGCACTGAAATCAACTTGATTTCCAAGCCAGATGTAGAATCACCCAAAGATCCCACAACATTGGCTGTAGCTTCTGCAATTAGTCTGGGAGGATGTCGTTCATCTGTCCTTGACGATCCCTCCAAGATTTCAGCAATGGCCACAAATATGTCAGTGCACCACAAACCCTGTGTTTCAGAATTGGAAAGCACTCCCCAAGGCATGCATGATCCTGAAGATGCTACTGTTGATTCCAAAGTAAGTGAGGTGGTAGAGGGTGAAGGAAACCCAGTACCGGAGGAAGCGGAGAATATACAGGAGGCTCCTATTTTCCAAGTCAGTCCAACACTTGACAAGGCCAAAGGTCAAAGCGAAAACACTAAAGACACTGAGACCGAAGCCACCTTGACAGCAAATGGTATTCCTCAGACTGCTGTTTCCGAGTCATGTACCCCTGTTGATGAAAAGATGGAGGAAACAGGTATGCTGGAAAACGTGGTCAATAGTCCCACAGAGCGGAGCCCTGAAGCAGGTGAAAACCACCTGTTTGATCGTTCAGAAGGGGCGAGCACAGAGGCCATAATCAGAGCTAGTTCTTCTGAGGATGTAGCTCTGGGTGGGAAGGTGAAGCATGAGAACAGTGAGGTGGAGGAGGTCAGGTGCTCCACGGCTGAGCTAAGAAGCCCATGTCTGGAGCAGGCTGACAAGCCCACCAAAATACAGCAGGAGTGTGTTGATGGCATCAGCGAGTACCTCAAAAAGTCAAATGAGGCCAAGGATGGTGAATTCCTGCGGGAGACACTGGGCGTTCCTGATGCTTCTCAGGCCCTTGAGCTGGTTTGAAAGAGTAGCAGATCCACCTGAAAATTTACTCATTTTAATTCAGTCTTAAGAAAATTTACAGGTCTGTTATAGTGGTTCAGTCAATAGAAAAACATTAAAGAAAACATGGATTAACGGCTGGAAAATAAGTACTTTCTCCTGTATCTTTTACCTACACGGTAATTCATAATCAGAAATATCCAAATAGAATGATGATGATGGGCAGTTTGTTGTGTGCTTAAACTGGCTTAGTACAGCATACAACATTAATAGTAATGATAGTAACAATAGTCTGGTCTTTAACTCAGTGATGAATGAACAGTTTAAACTTTGTGTGTCTTTTCATAAACAAGACAAAACAAAATCACAATGGCATTGTTTTGAAAATAAAGCTTTACTACAGTTAAAATTTGACTCATTGGTTTATCTTCTTAAAAGCTGAAGTTACCCAGCATCTACCATTCAGTTCTGAAAAAGTATGAATACACAGTGTGATACCCCTATATCTAAACTACATTGTAACCTTTTAACAAGAACAGGCTCAGCCTGTTCACAGCAGGAAAAATGTTCAGGGCTAAAAGCAGTGCTTCTGTGGGCTACTTGGTCTTTTTTGATCAGGCGCTATCATGTGTGACAACTACCAACATAGCGACATGAGAATTGTGCTGGGGTACACCGGGTGGGATGGGATGCCAGTCCACCACAGGGCACATACTTACAATGGGAAATTTGGAGATAGCGATTAGCCACACTGCACGTCTTTGGACTAGGAGGAAATCTGCCAGTATGCGGCAACTGGCCAGAACAGGAGCCTAGTTTTTCCAGTGATGTCAAGGATGCTGCACAGGATGCTGTGCTCCCTGTCTCAGTGAGTCATCTTCAGCTCCCCATCCACACAGACAGAGACTGACGCACAGCAGTTGAATGACAGACAATGCAGAGGAATGTACTTCAGGCTGTCAGCCCTTAAATGATGCCAATGCATAAACAAAAAGAGCACCAGAGCAAAATAATGATATGACATGATAAAGCATTTATCATAAGAATGACGTTTAAACGTTTAACATTTGATTTGGTGAAAAGACCACAGTGTGTGCTTGTCCACCTACATGTACACTACACAGATGTATGTTCGCGCACAGACTGTAAAGTGCAGTTTGTACTGAAAATGATCCCGTTGCTGCCCGATGCTGTCCTTTGTCTTTTGTTGTCCTGGCTCCCTACTTGTGTACCTGTTGCATTCTACAAATAGGTGGCCCTTCAATATTTAATTAGGAATGGATAAAAGTAATACCTTTCCTTATTTAGCTGTTTAAAACGGAATTTTCCCCTAAATAAAACACTGTATAATTTAATATTTTCCTTTGGGTGTGTTTTGAATGTATTGTCTATGCACACAATTAATTTCACTAAGCCTGCCATCTTAATAAACCATGACAGATATTTTAATAGCTGCAATACTAGCAACACTGTAGTGTACTATACCAACATTAATGGTTTTACCATATTGATTTCTTTGCTTAATAGCCAAGCAGTAGATGTGCTCCTTAAAGTTTGCAGCATTGAAGAGATACATTTTAAATGAGTTGCCCTTAATTGATTGCTATATCTTTTTCATAATTGGGGTGTTGAAGAAAAAATGCCCGCTTATGGAAATCGCCCAACACCTCCCCCCTTATCCCCCCAACACCTAAACGGCATAAGTGGCCAAAATTCAGAGGAATCCCATAGCACTGACACTAATGGTATTATAAAACATTAGCAAAGATACATGCTTTGGAATCGGACTTTTGGAGTCTTGGCACTGCCTGAAAGTCGATGAAGACTTAAATGTCTAATGAATGCCAAAATGTACAATGTTTCCAATAAAGGAATGTGCAGTAATGGTTATTGTTGCCTTTTGAAGCCATTAATACATGACAGCAAATGAAATGGATCTTTCCTAATTATGGGAGGCTGGAGGCCATTTAAAAGTCTGGAGAGAACCCCAAAAATCAAATCTCCCTCTGTGGGTATTTAAGTCTGTCTGCGATGACCTTGGCTTGCAAGACGGCCATGATAACATGGCTATGTCACCGCTTGGGTTTACATAAAATTACAGAGAAGCTGTTGCAGTGAATTATTTATAAATCACATAAAGGGAAGAGGGATCCCCCACCCCCCCAGCTGCATGATGGTAACACATGACAGTCCATTTGTTACATCCCGCTCCGTCCGATCCTCCTGTGTGCCACCTCCACCTCGTTACCTCTTGTGATCTCCAATTGTTATCACCTGTTTGGCGTTGCCGCATACCTGTCTTGTGCCTGTCTTGTGTATTTACTGTAGGTCTGCGTCTGCGTCTATTCCGGGAGACGTGGCATTGAAGTTTGGCATTAAAGAGATACCATTTATCTAATTTTAACTAAGTGAACCAGCATTATTTAAAAATCTTTCATAGATCTTTTTTTGTCTCGTTACAATTTCATTCAAGATTCAGGACTTCTCAGGGATATTTATTACACCAAACACACAAAGTACATCTTTCAGATAAAAATGCTTCTGTTTTTCTTATAACACCACAATATTATTATTTCATACGAGTCGTTTGTATATGAAGAGCTTGTGGCACTAGCTGTGATTGCAGGGAGCCAGAGATCCGCGGGAGCCACTGGCTGTAAAACAGCCTTCATGATTCCTGCTTGAAGCTCTCCCTAGGATACTGTGTTAACACAGATTAGCACGTTGATCTTAAACCACGCCAGCACCAATAATCAGGGGCCTCAGCATGAGCAGAGGAGCCAAGCTGAGGAGCTGGCAGTGCTGTGCTGCTCGTCAAAGCCACATCTGAGAGACATCCAGAGAAGCATGGCTGAGGGAGAGGTGAGGGGCGGGGGATAAGAATTTGAAAGACCACTGGTTAGATGAACCGAGAGGCCCAAAGTCGTGACTTCCACACCACTACCATGGCCTTGATCATTGCTCGTAACCTACTTTGGATCAATGTATCTGTCATGATCCTCACTGACAGAGACAGGAGAGGTAGGCAAGCTTCATGCTGCTTGTCAGTCTGTTCAACATTCTCCTAGTTAAAGGAGAAATTAGGCAAGAGGCAGCTCAATCTAACATAAAATATATAAGCAAAGCACATGAGTCATTATGGGATTTTACCTGCCATCATTTGTTTCATATATGGCCGCTCTGAGTCACCAATATTCCATCGTACATGATATGTGTTAGATAAATGCCTAATGCAATGTAATCTCTGCAATGTTAAGTCACCCTTGCGGATTTTCATTTACACATGCAGTAAATTTTACATACATTTCCCATGAGACTAAATCAAAAGGATGCATGTTTCATAAGTCTCTCTCTCTTTCTCTCTCTCTTTCTCTCTCTCTTTCTGCTCAAGACGTCCTCATTTTACAATTAGATTACAAGGTGCTTCTTGGATGGATGGAGCTGTGTTCAGTGCAGCTGCTCTCCACCAGGGTCTTCAAAGACTTATACATGCAGCTTGTTTTAAAAATTCTCCACACATTTCTATGTTGTGTTAATAGTCTCAAGACTTGACATCCGCATTTTTCAGACATTTTCAGTTGCAGCTGTAGAGGAAATACAATATAAATTTATGCATGACTGACCAAGTCCCAAGCCTTAAGGCCTGAGGTTGCGCCTCTTAAAATAAGAAGACATTTTAATTATGAACATTTACCTGCATTGGAGAGGACAGTCTGGCATCCAGGATTCATGAGACACAGACCATATTGTCAAGTGTAAGTAGTCGGCTATATATGGTATAGTCAGCTATATACTTAAGAAGAGCTTCAGAGAGATAACGGTGGTGTGTTCAGCGTGTGTGTAGGTCAAAAGCCAGTGCAGTACTGTGGGAGAGGACTGAGAGGGTATATTTCTGCTGGACGATGCAGAGGGATGTCCCAGTCCTTCCGTCGACTTTGGTTGGCCAGCTAGCAAACACATTGATGGGAACGGACAGCCTGGTACATTTAGGGTATCTGTAGGGTATCTGGGTCAGCCAATGTTCACAGTATTGTCTCTTCAGAGCAGGAAAGTCTTGATTCCTTTCAGAGACAGGGGAGCTACTTTTAATCACCGGGGGAGACAGCCTAAGATGCAAGGCACTTTCAGTAGAGAGAAATGGATCTTTTTGAACAGAAGTATGTTTTTTCCAGTTTTCACACTCATTTTAATTTGATATTAAATATCATCAGCATTTGTCTGCTTTTCAAACACCTCTAATTGGCAGTGGTAACACAATCCATATTTATGCATGGCAGCGTTTCGGCTCTTGTCCATTGCGACCAAAAACCGAGCTGTACCTGACCCATACTGCGAACTGGTGCCTTTCCGTTGCAAAATATGCATGACCAGACCAAGCTGGTTGCGTCACATTTTGATTGAAATACACAGAGATACTGATGTTCTGTGCATATATTATCTGAAGGGGAAAGAGTATATTCTATCTATTATTCATTATTAGTAGCATCACACATCAGAATATCTAACATCCGACTTAAAAAATACTATAGAACAGTTGAACAGAATGGATTCACAGTGCAAAGTTAAGATTCAGCTAGCATTTGATACTTGCGTAACATGATGATTCTCACAGATGGAAATTAGCACACAGTTACAAAAATAATTGTGTTTGGGCCCCTAATAATTGCACATAGTATATTATGATGTACACCGTGTGAACAGCAAATAAGTGTCTCTTCGATTTTACATCACTGTTGCACTACAAACCTGGCAACGTCTTTACCAAGCAGACCATTCTGCAGTGGGAAACGGAAATGACCTGGAGACACACCCCTTATGAAAATTCACTATGGTTTCCTATGGTTTTTATGCAGTAACCATAGTTTGCTATAGTACTACCATGGTTTGGAAAGACCATAGTAAAACAAAGACCATGGTAAAGGCCATGGTAAAACAACAACCATGGTTTATGACCAAGATCATACTAGGGTTTAACTGTAGCGAAACCATGATAAAACCATAGTCATGGTTTCCATAGTTACCCAAAAAACCATGAAAAACAGCAAACCATTGTAAACCATGGTTATTTCATTATAGTAAAACCATGGTTAATTTTCGTAAGGGACAGTAACTAGTCACTCTTCCTGGTTCCTGTTTGCCAGTGGAAAAGCGGCCTTTGTTCCACTCTTCATCTGGAATTCTTAGCATAAAAGAATTTCATTCAAAAAGTTAGTTTTTGGATCACAATATGTCCTTTTGTACTACATATTATTCCCTGCTACAATCTATGACCTTATTAGGGAAAAAGTCCCTTTCAAAAATATACACACTTCGACGGAAATTCCTCGAATTTGAGGTTGAGTGTTTTTGTCCAGCTCTAAGTTTTTTCCAATGTCTCTTTATCTGCTATTCCCCAAATGTAGTTCTGAGGTTTTGATTAATTTACTTACCCATCAAAATATTAATATATCATTATCTGCATAATTACACTTATTGAATTTATTCAATGACATTCATGAAGTGATAAAGAAGTGACAGGTAAGTGACAGGAATTTGACAGGGAGGTGGTGTGGAAGTAAAACAGGAAAAGCGGTCTGTGTGTATGGGGGGGCATTTATAGATTACATTGTGGGGATAAAAATGTGTTAATGTGATACATTTGGTTAAAATATGTTATTATGACATTGTGGAAGTCCTTTTTTTGGTCTCAACAAGAGGAAATTCAATTTTATACTGCAACCGAAGAGCTAAAAATGCCAAAAGCCTTTGTTTGAATAATTATGGTTAAGGTTAGGGCTGGGTAGGGGTTAAGGTTGTCATTGCTGGAATTGGGGTTTTCCCATAGAAATGAATATATGGTCCTCATAAAGATATGCATAGAAATGTGTTTGTGTGTGTATGTGTTTGTCTGCGCATGTAAAGCAGAGAGTGAGAGAGAGCAGTGCACATGTCCCACCTTGAATGACTCTTTTGAATGGTCTCACTGTTGTAAAAAAGCTGATGCAAATAGTATTATCAAAAGACCTCTCAATGGCGCTTTGCACACTGAGTGCGTAGACAGTGCTTTCCTTCAAATCGAATACACTCACCCTGAACGAGGAAAAGACCCTCTACGGGTCCTCACTGCCCCTTACACAGTGTGACATTTAACAACAACTGTCTAGCACTGAAATGTCAGAATGTCAGAAGTGCAACATAAGAAAAATATTATCCAGCCTACAGTAACTTGCATAGTCAGCTACACACTGTATCATTGTGTCACCTTTATCATGGCTGTTTGTTCTAACTCTGACTGGATATACTATTTTCTAGAAATAATGTAAATTGTTTTCAGGAAGACCACGATGAAAATAAAGATGATACTTTTTTTTCATCTGGTTGCACATTTCATTAAACAGTCTCTGTTATAAAATTCTTGATTATTTTGAAACTACAAAAAGACTTTGTAGAAACTCCACATACCTTATCAAAATTATACCCTAGGTTTAAAACAATATTATCTTCAAAATGAAATATTTACATTCAACATCGAGAACAATAGTGCATGAGCCATTAACTACTCTGTGTCAGACATGGTGCTTGTCAGCCATAGGTGTAGATTGCTGTGGTGGAACATTCCAGAAAAGAGAGGAACACATGCACAAGATCCCAAACTGCAGCGGATATGCTGGCAGCCTAGAGCCACACTTTTATCAAAGGTACTCTTCATTTGGCCCTTTATTAACCCTCTGGCGCATAGCGGTCACTACAGTGGACAGCTGTTTAAAAGTACTCAACTGGGAAATCAACTGTTTTATGTTGAGTGCTTAAGCGCATGTAATCCAGTGTCGTGGACATGTCTGCAACTTC
>JABFEA020000021.1:2431866-2450153 GCA_019775915.2 Cyphomyrus plagiostoma | reverse complement strand
CTTTGGGTGGGGATGCTGTAAAGTGCTTTGAGATGATGTAAAGTCGTGATAATGCGCTATACAAAAATAAATTTGTTTTTGTTTGTTGTCTAGTGAGCCGTACTTCATCTGGTACCTCACCCAGGGCCTGTTTGCTTTGGGTGACTCTACCAGCGGCATAAAGCATAGCTCCTGGAATCATTGGAGCATGCAAACCCCTCCACCACGATAAGGTGTCAGCTCCAGGAGAAGAATTATTATGGCTAATGTAATCTAAGACTAAATCTAAGAGTGAGAAAATAATTTAGTTCTCAAAAAATGAAGACTAAATAAAAACTACATTGAATAATGTAATACGAACTAAAACTTCCGCCATGTTGGTGCATTTATCGTTTGGTCGAGGTACTGGTATGAACTCTTTTACCGTGTTTGTCAAGGCTGTGTATGTTGTTTTCAGCAGGAATAACAACAGTGTTCGCAACAAAGGTAAAGAAATTCTTCAGGACTCCAAAATAATTGTAAAAAAACACAATCCAAAGAGGAATGATTACATTTTATGTAATGAATGCAGCTGAACATTTTCTCCATTCCCTCTGTCTTACAGACACTCGTATGTGTTGTGCAGTGGCTTATGTAAATGAAAATGTTCTCTTCTAGACTAATCATTGGTTAAAATATAAGACTTTTGCCAAATAGAAACCAGTTACCCAGCATTGTTTAATGGTTTCCCATTGGATTTATGTTAATTATCTTTGTTTCAGCATTCTGAATGCTTTTTACAATAATTTTCTGATTGCTTTACTTTAATTTATTTATTTTATTTATAGGAATAATTCCTCACTCTATAGCCCTTACTCCCTTAGAAGTTTTCATTGGAGGGCACCCAGGTAGACTTCTCCAAAAGTGCCAAATCCCATCAAGTGTGTGCTTATTGCAATCACGAAATGGGATCATCAATAAACCAAGACCATCATAGCTATAAAAAGATGATGATGTTACAGGAAAGGTCGGGAGGAGGTGACGGGTTTAGAATGGAATGTTATGGCAAGAAAACAAACGTTCTACTTAGCTGATTCTTGTGCAGGGTGAAAGCATGTAAGTCACTATCAATGTGGTGCTGAATCCATCCATCCATCCATTTTGCAACCCACTTATCCTACTGGGTTGCGGGGGGTCCGGAGCCTATCCCGGAAGCAACGGGCACGAGGCAGGGAACAACCCTGGACGGGGGGCCAGCCCATCGCAGTGGGGCTGAATCATGGTACCGAAAACTAAAATTAGTACTTAAACTAAATAACTAAAACTAGAAATGTTCATAACTTAAAAATGAAACCAAAACGATTTGTACATTCTTAAAAGAAAATGAAACTGAACCAGAACTGAAAAGCAAAATGATACAATAGAAATAAATGCAAATTTGAAAACTATAATAACCCCATTAAGATATGCATTAGTAATGAGGCACCTTGCAGTGTATAAGTTTCCACAAGAAATGAAACAGTAACTCATTTTATGGAGAATTAACCCTCCTTTGTGGTCAAGTAACCCTCCTTGTAATCCTTGTCACAATGTCACATATGGGTTAAATGCAGAGGACACATTTCATTATTGTGCACTGTGTGCTGTGGTGTGTGAACAATGATCACAGATCAGAAAATTCTAAAAAAAGTATTCACCTTTTGTTTTACATATGGTTTTACATGACAAATGATCAGTTTATGTCAGTTAAACTCACTGAGTCTCATAATCTTTTATTTCACTTGAATGAAAAGGATGTCATAACATAATTTTATGTCAGCATAAATTTATGACAGTTGACACAGGATGACATGTCAACTTGACACACAAGTTGACAATGTCAGCATTTGACAGCTACAAAAGTTGGAGCAAACCTTTATAAAAGCTTTTGTCAAGATTTATCGGCTGTCATGAAGGGCTTATGTTGGTGTTATGTAGCCTTATGAAGGGCACCCTTAAGTAAAAAGTTACCAAAATTAAAAAAAAATCTAAATGGTTTTACAATAAATCATTACACATTGATATAACTAACATAAGCCAGTCAAAGGGGAGGCCATAATGAGAGTCATTTTCAAATAAATCTTTACAACATTAATTTTTATTGAATTTAAGATGTTCAAACAGTATTTTAATCTGGCTAGTAGGAGGAGCATTTGCAAAATCGCATATAATGCCCCCAGTGCTACAGGAATCATTAGGTAATATTCTGGAGAGACAAATGTCTCTTTTTTTACTTTTTGAGTTTTAGGAAGTTAGTCTGTCGGTAGCAGAGAAATCACAGATAGAACCTGCTTTCGGTTTTTCCTCTAAGTTCCTCATTTCCATACACTGGAACACTCTGTCCTGTACCAGATCAGCCTAGCACTCGGAGTAATGCAGTCATTGTTGCATTTTCACACACTAAGTCTGGCTTGTTTTCCTTCCCATCCATGCCCCAGTCATTTTCCATCATAGTGCTTATACTTTTCAAACCTTAGTAATGATAAAGTTATCAATAGATTGACCAGAGTGTCTTTGAGTGTCTTTGATAGCTTTATATCTAACTGGTGGGTAGGAGAGACATTAAATAAATTAGCCATGTTCTCACATCCAGGGTTAATCAAGATTACAAGCAGCTTTAATACCAAACAATCCTAAACAAACTAAACTTTGGCTTGATACCATCCATGGATTTAATAAATGAAATATTCACAACATGACACTTGGGGGCAGTGTTGTTTCACTATTCAGTAGCACCACTAGCCTTCATGCTGTTACCAGAAAGCTGAGTATAAGTGGTTTTCTAATGATGGCGCAGGCAGTTTAAAGCTATCAAGACAAACAGCTCAGGTCTCCCTGGGTGTAATACGATAGCCTTTAACAATGGAAAGATATAAAAAATATTCTGGTAAACAAACCTCTAATTAAATGTCTAGCCTGGATCAATAACATCCCACAGAGATGTGTGTGCCAAGTCCACCAAATGTATTACCTATAAAATTAAATTAAATAATAACAAAGAGATACATTGTTTGTTATTTGAAATTTTATGAGTATTGCTATTTATTACGTTTTCAATTCCAATATATGAGCAGACACTCAAAAGATGTGTCTGTCACAGTACACACACACACTGGGGGTCGACGCCACTTTCAGTACAGTAGCAGACATTTTGCCGCTGTAATGCAAGCAAGCGGAAAAACACCCCTGATACATAAAGTCAATGTATCACACCTGTACCATGTAATACAGCAGTCTATATTATATGTACATGCACACACAGATATTCCTACATATGTAACATGTAACAATATTTTTAAAAATTATGAGTTATTGTAAGATGGAAAAAAAACATAATTCAGCATTTGTTTTTAAATGAAACCATATGTTTTCTCAGCTGAACTGAATGCAATGCTTCCCCTGTTTAACCCATCACAAGTATTGGTTATAAAAACCAACCCACCCCATTGTGAGACATCTTGTGTTCTCTGTTAAGTGTTATTTTTTTGGGGCTGGTGCAGACTGAACAAATGCTTTATTGTAACACTACAGTACCTCCCCCCCAGGGACCTTAGAGACCTCTACTGTACTCCCCCTGCATTCTTTTTTTTACCTTTATCAACTGCCCCCCCTCCCATTCCCCCATCTCCTAATTATTAGCTGAGGACACCTGTGAGAACCCTTGAGTTTTATTAAATTCAGCGAGTATGACTCAGAAGACGCCAACACCCTGAACAAGACCTGTACAGTTAAAGAGTGTGTGCAGGATGTTTTAAGTGTGTATGGGGGGGACTGTGGGGGAGGGGGGCATTAAACAGATAGAAATATCTCTTCAGGGCAATTACAGCCCATAATACAGGTGCACACAGCATCTGTGTGGCTTTCTTACCCCCACCCTGCACCCCCATTCTGCTTCTGATTGGCCCCTGGAGACTATGTGGGTGTGTATTTGTGTGTGTGTATGTGTGTGTGTTTTCAGGGGGGACATAGTGTCAATTAGAGGACCCCCAGCCCCATCCACCTAGAATTTCATCCCCACTCATCATTGCTGAACTCAAGAGGCGAACAAGTAGCCCTCCCTACACACACAGCAGCACAATGGTGCTCTGCGTCCCCACCCCCATTCACCCTCCTGTGCTCCTTTTCTGTGTGTGTGTGTGTGTGTGTGTGTGTGTGTGTGTACAGTTGGTGCTGATTTATGTGTGATATTTGCC
Source organism: Cyphomyrus plagiostoma (assembly GCA_019775915.2). NCBI lineage: Eukaryota > Metazoa > Chordata > Actinopteri > Osteoglossiformes > Mormyridae > Cyphomyrus > Cyphomyrus plagiostoma. The sequence continues at coordinate 2,445,963 of JABFEA020000021.1, read as the reverse complement.
AGTCTTTCCCTAACCTTCATGATATATTTTTGGGGAAAAATGTCCACACAAAGACAGTGACTGACTGAAAAATCATTGTAAAATCATTCTTTGTGGTGATATCCATCATGAAAGAAAAAAACAGTCAGTCAGCTTAAAAAAAGGAAAAGTGCTTTTTTTCTTTTTAATCACTATCAGAATGGTTTGATTGTCGTTATCTTAGGGCTAGGCATCATATATTACATTAAAATCAAGTCAATGACAGTGAAACATGTGCAATGTCTGTGTTTGGTAATGCTGTGTGTGTGTGAGAGTGTGTGTGTGTGTGTGTGTGTGTGAGAGAGAGAGAGATCTTTGACATAGAGTTGGATTTGCAATGATTTAGGCAGGCTCTCTGTTTGAGTTTCTGACCCTGAACATGTGTTTGACTTGGTTCTTGTCAGCAGACTTAATTGAAGGTAGGAGAAGCAACAGTTCAGTGGTTTTATTTTGAAGTGTGTTTGAGTCCAGTTTTACTTCTATTTTAACACCTGTTCATCAGAGCCAGATGTAGATTTTCAGTTCTCTTTTCTTAACAGTGCTCTTTCAGTTTGACCTTTGACCCTGAGCCCTCTAAGTCATTTGGTGAACCCCCCCCCCCCGCCAACAGGCAACAACACAAATCATATGCAAATGATAAATACATAAAAATGTTATTTATATCACTGACTATACTAACAAGCCGACGAAGTAAAAAAGAAATAACAATATAATACAATGTCAGTTTGAATAAAACCCAGAGAAATAATATGTATTTTAACAATGACTTTTCCCTTTTTCTGAGAAGAAAAAAAAATCACATTCATTGTTGGCTTATTGTCACACACCACAGCTGCCCTTCCAAACAGCCGTGCAGTCAGTAACAATGAGAGGAACAACAAATGCAAATGGAGACCTTGATTTATGATGTAAAAGACCCGAGGGGAAATGGGACATTGCTCAAGTGTGCAACTGGACTGATTAGGCATTCATGGGCTTCACTGCTGCTCCCAGAAGCATGCGTGCTACTGCACAGTCAAAGGGGAGGCCATAATGAGAGTCACATGACCTGGCAGACACACACCCACACGCACACATGGGGGCATGTGAAAACAACATCTCTTGTGGACGCTGGGCCATTCAGCAGACTATTGATTGGTGTCTAAAATGCTTGTCAGGACCAGATGAGGCCAGAACACGATGGGCTGGTGGCTGCATTAGCCAGAGGCTGGCTGGGCTTTAAGTGTTCCCTGTGGAGTGACAGGGGAGCAGGGGGGCTGATCTACATCTCTCCCTCCACTGTCAAATTCTCTCTCAGGCTCAGAGGAGCGAGGCAGCTCAAAAACAGCAATAACAAGAACAGTGATGGTGAATGTTACAGAACCACCACAGAGTTTTATATGGAGGACTAATTTATGGAATCGCTGGCGACCTTTTCTAACCAATCAGATTTGTAAATACAGCTGGCAGGCTTTTGACATTGTGCATGCTATCTCAGATGGAAAACTGATGCAGGCACTTAGCCAGCTCCTGTGAAGACTCTGGTGTTTGCAATCAGCGGGTGCCTTAGTCGCGGCAAACGCTACCAGACTGAAGGAATGTGCAGTGACAGCCCCTGAATCTTCTGAAGTGCCCCTTTAAGAGCAGACAGTAAGTAATGGCCACCTGGTCGTCGCATCTGCCAAGAGCCAGTCAGAGGCTTCATAGGTCTTTAAAGCACAGGCAGTAGGAACCCCCAACAAACTTGGGCACTGCATGCTCAACATTTTTCAAGGTTTCAAAGATTTTTAAGGTATTATAAAAGAGATAAATGAGCATTTATCAACACTCACGAGCGCATACACAATAATTCAACACAAAAAACGAAACAAAAACACCAGAAGTTAAGGTACTATATATGAATTTGGTGTTAATGTAGGAAAAAGCTTTGTAAATTATTAATTATGTGCTAAGTATTTAAATGTGAAATACCTCCCACAACCACATATAAAATATTACAGTATTGATTCACAAAAAAGAAATCTGTATTCATTTATACTTCCCCGTCCCTTTTTGCTGCCACAGCTCTTTTGCAATTCCAGGTCAGGGTAGTGGCTGTGAAATGGGATAGCGATCTTCACAGCACCGTCACAATGGGAACCATTTAATCAGCCTGCCTGGGAGTGCAACCATCGATCCTGGCTCAGTCTAGTTCTTTGTAAGAACTAGATCAGTATTGATCCCATCGATTCCACTTCCAGCATTTCACGGTAACTTGTTTTCCTCTTCTTTGTGTTCAATACCATGCAGGTCTACCAGGAGTCCCAGAGACCGGGCTGGATTTTAAGAAAAACCGAGTGATTCCCTGATGTGGGCCAGTCATTCTCAGTCTCAGTGGCCTCCTAACAGTCTACAAGGGCTTGTTTTGCCTGAGCCCAGCATGTGCTGACAATTCATGGGCGGCTCACGAGCATCAAAAACATTTGTGGAAGTTATACTCCAGTTCACACTGACTGATAAAGAAGGCTGGTATTGATTCAGAAGCTCTTCAGGTGACAGCAAATTGAGCATCCTGTGGGACCTCAAACAGCTCCCCTTTCAGCAAGGCAAAGCCTCAGTCCTGAAGAGCAGGTAATGGGCCGTCCAAGAAACTCCATATTAAAACACATCTGCCCAGTGAGTAATACAACACTCGAACATTTACAGAGCATGTAATGTTCTGCCGGTACTTAAACCCTCTATGTTTTTGTCTCATCATTTGTAATCTCCCACTTGATCACCTGTTGTGGTACAGATCTACATCAAAATAAGGAGTCAATAAAATAGGTTTGAGGCAATAAAAACCAATGTTTAATATCAACCCCAAGTTGTAACCTGTGTAAATGAGTCACTCCCTGACTGCCATGTGTCTCAGTGGGTAAGGATGCTGTGGTTGTTATTGTAAGTTTGCTGGTGAAAGCCCAGATTTGGCAAAGAGATGGCACTGTACCTTTCAATGGAACTGAACCCCCATTGGTCCAGTGGCCCCCATGTGTGTATAAATAAACAAACACAGTGAAAGAAAGAAAGAAAGAAAGAAAGAAAGAAAGAAAGAAAGAAAGAAAGAAACTTTGTCTAGGATAACTGCATCTTCAGTAAATAAAATATAATTGTTTGGATCCACACCATGCACTTTATCTGCCTGTAATCGCTTTTATGCTGAACCACATCTTTTCTGGCTACCTCGATGTAGACATGCAGTCCCAGTACGATAATGTTGTCTCATAATGTCATGTTCCATCTATTTGTTTGTTCAATTTATTTATTTGTACAGCCCAACACATCCCTAATCACCACGTTCATTGTGTGCACCTGTATCTAGGTCTGCATGTATATTCTTGCCTGTAACAGCACTGCAAAGAAAAATTCCATGAGAATCACTATCTGTTATGCTCAGTGAATTAAAATGATCCTGATTGAGTGCTGGGAAATGACTGTGATTGGAGGAAATTCAGAACAGCTGTCTCTAGCTGATACTTTGTTTTCTGATTGGTTGGTCCCTTATTATCCAGGCAGCTCTGATTCATAACCCGTCCTTCTAAGAGGCTGACTCCATTTCAGCAATGGGGTTTGAAAAAAGCTTGTTACCTACAGAGAAGGTCCCTACTGCATTACTGTCCTGTTCGTATGGGGAAGTGTATCTGTTGGTTTCGGAAAGGTACACAGTCTGTGTGTAATAGTGCATTTTTCAATTCTCTTTTCAGATATTCAAATGATATATTGGGAAATTCCATATGTTAAAACGGTTCGATTGTTTATTACTGAAGGCATTTGTTGTATGAGACACAAAACTATTGTTTTAGAAATTCACTCTAGGAATACAGTCTAGGATGGCATAAAACTGTAATGTCATTGCCATCATGTCATTGCCATGGTAACTTAGGCTGGCGCTGCTAGGTAGTAAATGGGTTTTCTATCTGCTGGCCCCCTTAGATAAGGAGGTTTTGGCTTCTCTCCCTGCTAAGAACCAGGTTTCTGTGTCTCATCGTATTACATGCTCAGTGGAATGCCCCATCCATAGGACCACCATCTCTCCGAGGCCCTTCTGCTTGGCACTTCCTGGGAATCCCTAATCTCCTCCCAAGCTTGCATCCAGCATCATAAGCTACAGGGAGATTTTGTGTAACTACACATTGAATGCGTCCATCAGGGCTGTCAGGGAAATCACAGCACTCGGACTGGGGAATCTGCTTGTTGGGATTTGTACTTCCAAAAGATATCCTTCTCTTGCCTACCAAAAAGAAGGAAAAGGCAGAAGCTGACTAAATGGGCTAACCACTGAAGATTCAGCTCCACGATGGCGAAGGTCTGAGTAGAGCTGAAACAGCTTAATGTTCTCCAAAAGGCAATTAAATACCCACAATTAAATACCACAACAACTATCATGCAACTTGTTTCCCTCAAATTACAAATTGGTCATTATTATTATTATTATTGAATACAAAATGTCACAAGCAGGGATTTTCTAATCACATTCCCATTCCTAAATGTGATTCCCATTCCACATTGGGATTGATGTGCAGGGCAAAGCCTGCTTTCAGTTCACAGGCATGAAAACACTGCAATACCTCAGTGCACACACACACACGCACGCACTCACACAACCTATCCCTCTGTAGGCATGAAACTCAACATGACAGCCCCATGCAACAACTTATGATACAGCTACGAGAACATCCTTTTTTGGGTTCAGGAAGTCCAATGGATGGGCATTGTACCCAGATAACATATTTCATTGGTCCCCTCCTGTAATCTGCGTTCACGGGTTTATTATAAACCTCATGAGTGTTTCTGTAAAGTTGAAAAAAACTGTTTTATAACTACCGAGACCAAGCTGTGGGGGGTGTTTATCTATTTCTCCCAGCCCTCCGAAAAGCTTTATTTTATTTATAAACTTTGAACTGTCTTCAGATAAGGTGCCATTTTCTGCTGCTGTCATCCTTGATCTCTCCCTCCATTCTCTCCTGAGCGTCCCTTTGAGGCTGCCGGCCCTCCCACCATCAGATATGGCTATCTGCCTTTAGCAGCTGCCGCCGCGCGGCGCCGTCACCTCTTCCTATCGCCAGCGTGGCCGAACGCCAAGCCCCGCAGAAAATGAATCCCCCCTTTTCTCCAGAAGCCCTCCAAGCTCCAAGAAAGGGGTTCTGCAACACATTCCATTATCTGCACTTTCAGGCCTGGCGTTAAAAAAATGGAGGGAAAGCAATGGGAGGAATTAAATGAGTCCATTAATAAAGTGGACGACCAGCAGGCAGGGCAGCCCATTGTCCTTCTGCAGAGGGGAGCATTTACATTTTCAAAGTGATGCTGTCCTGCCTGTGTTTCTGTCCTAGATTTTTTTTTGTGTGACTCTTGTTTCACCTGTTTCACCTCTTTTCTCTGGGGTGCTCTCTGTCTCCGCTAAATCCTTGCAATCACTTATTTGATGGCATGGCCTTGTTTATCTGAGGTGGCCAAAAGGATCTTGACAGTCAGCTTTGGGGTGACAACTCCCACATTTCCACTGAAAGACCTCTTTTTGGTGACAACAGTATGGCAGTTTTCCCACATATCCACTCAGAGATACCCCTCTCTCCTCCTCTCGCTCATGATCTATTAAACCCAAAGTAACCTTTTCCCTGTGTTCTGCCACCTTCCATTGCCCTGTGGAAAATACCACATGTGGGCGTTTTGATGTATCAAGCAGCACATTGTCATGCCATCAGTTGCTCAGTGAATTATTTGCCTGAAGCTGCAAAGGCCTGAAATAACCAGCATGAAAGAGTTTAGTAAATATAATAATTATTCTACAAACTCTAATGATGGCACACAGTTTGTCTTCTCTGAGCAGTTTTCTCAAACTTCTACAACTTCTATGATTTATTCTAATTGATTTATTATATATTTCATCTATCTATCCATGCTCTAGCTGCTTTCAGGCTTTCAGAGAACCTGGAACCCATCCTAGAGAAGATGAGGTACAAGGCTGAGGTCATTCTGATTGAGATGGAGTGCTCACACATAACCATAACACACTTGCACAAACACACTCACACACACACCTGTACTCGTATCTTTGTGGGGACCCTCAATTCATTTCTATGGGTATAACCCTAATCCAAACAATGACAACCGTAACCTCTACCTGGCCCTAACCATTTTTGTTTCTTTAATGCAGTCACAGATTTTTATAAAATTGGATTTCCCCTTGTGGGGACTGAAAAACATGGTCCCCACAAAGTCAAAATAACGGGTTTGGTCCCCACGATGTAATGTACTGTATTCCTGGGCCACACACAGACACACACACACACACACATACACTATGGGCAATTTAGATTGACCAGTCCACCTCAGGCTTGGCCTGCCCTATAAGCAACATAAGCAACTGCCTATGGTGCCATTTGACTTGGGGTAACAAAAAAGTAAGTGAACAAATTCTGAAGAAATTCCTCTGTTTGTATTCCGTGGCAATACAGTCATTTACACTAATATTAATGTTGCACTCCTTTTTTTGTAAAATTCATAAAGGCTAGCTACAGTAGTTAGCAGCCAAACACCCTGTGCTACTGAAAAGCTATTAATATAAGTGAATTGACAGATCTTTTATAGGGGGCCAGAATACCCAGGGACAGCCCAGGTTTATCTTGCTGCATATTTTTTGACTGGGGAGTGGAAGTGATGAAACCTAGATGAACATGTAAACTGCACATACAGATCCAGGGTCAGGAATGAAACCCACTATCTTCTATGGTAAACTTTTCCTGAACACTGAAGAAAGAAAGGTGCTAATGAGAATGCAGCAGGTGGGCTCAAATGGAGCAGGTGACATCATTAGGAATTTGGGGTCTTAATGAGTTTGGTCATGAGAGAGGGAAAGGAGATGGCTGGACAGGTGAAGCTGATGCTAGGTGAGCCAGACTGCTTTTCAGATAAAATGGATGTTGCTACTGTAATAGCAGCAGACTCAGTGTACATACTGTAGAACAGCTGAGTCACACATTTTATCCATCGGATGGTGAAGACCATCGGAAGACCAGAAGAGAGGAACCTTTTTCTTAAAATCTTTGGTTTCTCAGCACTGTTTCTCATGGATAACATGAGTCATTGCAACCTAGAGATGAAAGAAGCCTCTTTAACCGACAGATTTCTCAGATTTTTCTTCTTGTTTCTGAAAAACTTATTCACTTCTGGGTTTAATTTTTTTTTCAGTGGTTTTTGCAGAAATCTTGCAGTATCTCTACTCCAGGCTTCTACAGGACAATTTGAAATGAGATGTAAGAAAAACTGAAGTCCTCAGCTGCTTATCATTCTTGTCACCGTGATTGATCACTGTACTCTGGACTCCAGAACTCTGATCTGAAATGCCATAATTAGGAAGTTGAGGTCACAATAGAGGATGTGTGCATGTCTCTCTTGCCAACTGGCCCAAAGCATCATGCATGGCACAAGGTGATCGCACAACCATGCCCTTCATCGGCCGACCACCTCCTTCACCTTCCCCATTCCCCCATTTCTCTCTCCATTGTCCCTTGTACATGGAATATTCCGGCGCAGGGCCTCATTATGGCTCAATCCAACCTCGGCGAGTGTGCAAACAGATTAGCTGCTTAAGACGCTCCCAATCCCCTCTCCCGCTATCAGTGCCCAGCACACCCCTCAGATAGGAGCTGGGCTCAGGGCTTATTTCACTCTGACTCATTCCACTGCTCGCTCTTCCAGAATGTGCCTGTGGCGAGGGTGTGTGTCACGGCTGCATCTAATACAATTAAACGTCATTCACGGAAGGCACTAGCTTACTTCGTCACAGGCTGGGGAGAGGGACAGTGTTACTATACAAATAAACCCCAAGCCTCTTTCACATTAACATAGGTTATTTTTCTTCATGCCCTGGTTAGTCTTTATATATTTCAATGCATCCAAATCCTGGCGGTACCATCCCCATTTGAAATGTACACAAAAGAAATAAAGAATGACTATACAAAATAGAAGAAAAGCTAGTCAAAGGAAAATGAAGTGGACCAGACAGTTTCCTATCCACACAAGCAGGGCGCCAACTCCCAGGTCCTCATCTTCTCTATGGAGATTAACCTGGAAGACAGGCACATTAGGGGCCACCAGAAGCCAGTCACGCAGGAGAAAATCCTTGGAGAACATCAAGGCTCTTCATCCATCACTAATTACATATTTATATATTTGTTATATCCTAGTTGTACATTACTTGTACAACTGGAAATCTCGAGGCTTAGTGATGTCAAAACAACTGAAACTAATGTTGCTTGAAGGTACGAAGGAATTCCACCATAAAAGACTAGGAAGCTGTACAATCAGAAAGCATCTGTGCTATGACTGCACTCCTGAAATGGTTGGACAAATCAGGAGATTCATGAATGCCCATGACCCATAATTCACACAATGTTCTGCAGCCGCTCATTGGCCATTTTGAGAGTCTGTCTGTTGAGACCTACCTGTTGGCAAACAGTACTTCATCATTGGAAATGTTTAGCATTCACGTGGGTACCTGTTAAATGAAACTTCAGTTGTCAAAGTGCCTGATTGGAATACTGAATAATCATCATTCACAGCTACTAGAAACAATACAAAGGAAAATACCACACCGTTTCCAAGAGAAACTCAACTGAATCCACTAGCATGTGCATTTCTGCATTTGACCCCTCGTTTCTAAAAATGCAACATGGTTTTACCCTGATGCCATACCTCATGTTTCAGTGCCACTACAGACGGAGGAGAGTGCCATGGTTGACGGTTCTGATCTACAGAGTAGAGGAAGCGGCACACGCTTGGGCAGCTCCAGGTGTCCTTGTGCTGAAAACACCCTCCTAATCCCCCCCCTCCCCGCTCTCTGGATGTGTGCTTGTCCAGACACAGGTACGGTAATTAAACCCCCGACTGAGCACAAAATGCCTCACCTGCTATCAGCGGTGACCCTGAAGGGACATATGGTGGGTGGGTGTAGCGGGTGGAGGCTGAACGAGCGCGCAGGTGAGTCGACAGGTGCCAGCCGACCCTGCTACGCACAGTTAGCCAGCTTAGCCACTTTTACCCAGCTTTATAAGTGTTTGCTGTTTTGTTTGATAAGGTATCCTTTATTGATCCCGGGGGGGGGATTCATTAAAGTTGACACCTGGTGTTTCCTAACCAAGCATCAAACCCTGGCCACAGTGGTGAGAGCACTAAATGCATGTGAAGGTTTACATATATTCAATAATCCTTTTCATCTGTAAATATTCCAGACATTTTGAACAATGCTTTTTTAACTCCTGTCATGAGCATAACACATATAACAGATAAGGTCTTAAATGCTTCAGCATGAATTAAAAGGGGAAAATATAGCAGAAGACTGCATTTACAAAGAGGTTTATTCAGAATCTTAAATAAGGTCTTATTAGCATATTTTAATAGTAAGCTATGCTATTTGCATAATGAGTCTTCCGCCCATAAAGCACACAGCTATAGATGATGAATTATTCATTCATTTGGGACAGTAACCCAGCATAACATATATCTCTTAATTATAGTTCATTGAATGACTGGAGCTGTTCTTTTGTTCTTTCCACAGCTTGCTGGGCTGCAAATATGCGATTTTAAAACCAGTTAGAGATGTTCACTGAAATAGATCAGCTGAATTTCATATTTGAAGTCAAAAGAAATAAGTAAGAATACTGCCATCGGAATCTATAGCATTTTTCTTTGTTCTTTGGGTGAGTAATAAAATTAACAATTTTTGTGTTTTATGTCTTTACATCTGGATAATGGCTGGTGACTGGAGGTTTCAGAAAATTCTCTGTGTGAGTATTTCAGGATTATGTAGATCACACCTCACCTTCTTATAGCACCTAGGAACTATGGTAAACTGAGAATTAGAATCCAGACGGCTCCCTCTCTTTGAAAGTTGCAAGAATGTCACAAAATTCAAAAACACACTGCTTGAACACATTGATTAAAAATGAGCATTTGAAAAGTTTTTGTTTCACTTCATGATTATAAGCATAAACTAAAATTGCTGTACTGTGACTGAGAAGCAAAAAATTTGTTACCAGACATTCTGTGAGAAATTGGGTTAATTTGCATAATACTACATTACTTTGGATTTCATTTATTTTAATAAGACCTGCCTGAGGTTTCATATCTTGCATTCTCATGGTCATGTGCCACAGTGTTCCATCACCTTAATATACATCAATATTTCCATTAAGGCTCCAGAGTTAAGGCACAGTGTATTAAATATTACATATGCCTAATCGTTTGTGTAATAAAACACAAAAAGTTAAACAAACTACCCTCTATCACATGTCATTAGCTGAATACACACACACACACACACACACACACACACACACACACACACGCATATATATGGAAGCCCCTTCACATAATGGAAGGTCTTACATAGAGAATGTAAAATATCCATTCCAAAATGTATATCCATTTGAATATCACCAAAATGTTTTTAATCAAAAATTTCCCAGTTCTTAATGCATGATCATACAGAATGTTCATTTAATTTAAAATATTTTTAGGTCTCCTTTTCCAACTTTTACTGGAAAAAATGTCAGCACCATACAATCTATCTTTGATATAATGCTTAGCAAATCTGACAAAAAAAGAAGACACTGTGAGAATGTGTATTTGTTTTGTTTTTAATTACACAGATAGATAGTTTAACACAGACATCAACCTGAAGTCAAATTATTTTACAGTGTCACATGTCCAACACGACGCACATTTAGTAAGGGAATTAGCAAAAAGGGTAAAGCATGCAATTAAAACAAGCTGAAATCAGAAGTGAAGTCTCCTGGCATACTTCACTTTTTAATCTAGAAACGGATCACAGGTACCAAGAAAGAAGGAACAGAAAACATCAACCATCCCATGTGTGTAATCATGTGTTGAAGTACAAAAAAGCTTTACATGTCAGATCAGGCCCTTTCTGGACTTCCAGTACATCTGAGAAATGGAACATCTCTACAAGGACATAGAGAGACACAGCTGCATCCAATTGACTACAGACAGTTCTGCTGCTTTTTAACATTGTTGGGCTCACTGTACAAGCTAATTGGACCATTAAGGCTAAACCCTTAGAATAGTAGCCAATGCATTTTTCACATGAGACGAAAAATAATAGCATATGTTTTCTTTGTAAATCAAACTCCAAAGAGGCACAGCTATTTGCAGAAGAGTGTCAGACCACATGCATGTCAAATATATTTAGTTTTCATGTGAACAAAGTCTTTTGCATTGTAATCATCTGAATCAACTGTAAAAATCTGTAACTTTATGAGTCATTTAAAAAACACATAAGTAAGCTGAAATAAACCTGTTACTGTTTTTGTAGACAGACTAGCGTTCATTGTTGAGGACCAACACTAACTCCATTTGGATATGAACGAGCTTTCAGCATGTCACAGCCTAGTGGCTCATGGTCCAAACCTTTTGCTCCCCCTTCTGTGTGAATTTGCCAAATGATCCAAAGCCTTACTCCGTGGAGACATCACAGACCAGCACTTGTGGAAAGAAAAAACCCTGATAGCTATATGGTCATATGTGGCCAAAATATCAACAAATCAGTGGAGAGAATGGCATTAAATGCATAAAGTACAGAATTAATTGTGATTAGTATGGAGCATAACTTTGAAAATTACACCCACCCAAACAAATTGGTGTGCAATTTAGGAGTGCCGGAAAAGTTAGTCCTCCAAACCCCACAGTAAGATTCTATGATACATCTACTAAAACTGATGAAACAGTTTACCAAGAGAAGCCCTACAGGCAGATGAGCTTCGACTCCTGGATATCAAAGCAGGGTGGGCACCTACATTTTCTTAGTATGCTGAAGTTGTAATCCTCAGAGGGGACATCTAGTGACCCCCCCAACCCAGTCTTCATATACATGTTCCCTTTTCAAGAGAATGCTAAAACAATATGATAAAAACTGCAGCCTCTCAATATGCTTTAAATTCCTGTAAAAAGTTTCACAAACATTTGTAAAGGAGTCTTGGTTTTACAGTACAGGACACCAGCTGTGATGCTCCAGGTCAGGAAATATGATTTGCAGACAGAAGCAATATCTTGATTTCTTAAAAAAAAAGAAAAAAATAAACTCACGAATACATATGAACTAAGCGTGCTTTGACCACAAAAGTCTATCTCACACACTTTGGTTTTCAAATTCAGTTGTTTTTGGACTGTTTCCACAGACCTGTCCATAGCATATAAAACTGGGCTGTTTACTGGTTGGTCATACAGCTTTGTGTAAAAGCTTTGGTCAAAATTTATACATTAACTTAATTTGCAAGCTTGTAAATGCCAGTTGTATAACCTCTAGCCCCTACACACCAGAAAGCACAGGCCTTTAAACAGTTAGCTTAATTTCCAACACAGACAAATAAAGGCTTGTATTTACTATATTTTCTTTGTTGTGTTTCTTCAGTGTAGTCTAAGCAAGACCTTGAAAAGTTACAGGTTTTCTTCTACCAAACACCAAACTTGATCTTAACAAGCATTATATTGGAAAATAAAGAATTTTCCCAATCAATTTTTCAAGCGCCTTTACATTATTAGCATGCAGATTGACACTGCAAATCAATCAGTTCTCCCTCAATGTTTTCTCAATAGATTGGGAATATACACTGCATATGAGCATATGAATGTAAGAACAGGGAAGCAAATTAATGTTTTTTTACCACTTTTTGTGTTATGTTGAATGGCTACCAACTCACATTCATTTTAGGGGGTGAATTCAGCTTCAGAGAGGGCAGGGCCACTGTGGAAGAGGTAATATGGGGGAGGAGCCTATCAGAGTAAACACTAGCTGAACAAAACACAGGTAATGCAATTAGGATCCATATATAATGCACATAAAAAGATGCAGAGTACCTTGCAGTTAATCACATTTTAAATATTATATATCATATATTAATCTGAATAATGGAATATGAAAATAGATAATTTACATATGTAATGCGACAAATGGTAAGAAAAGCTATTAACACTAACATACCCAAAAAACCCTATTCTGCTGTTCAGTCCCAACCAGAATGGCACAGAACATGGAAACTGAAATAGCTGGGGAGACAAAGAGCTTCAATGTTTGGTCCATATCAGAGGTAGGCAGCCCATTCAGGTAAAACAGCTGGAGAACTTCCTGTTCTGTCTGACAAGACTTTTCTAATTGTAGAGGATTCATTACAAAGATTAACAGGGCAGTGGGTCCACACTCGGAGCATGAAAATGGACAAGAGTGACATGATGTGTAGATTTTATTATGAATGACTGTTGAAATGAGAGGTCTGGCATTAAAACTAATTGTTTCTAAGAGTGGGGAAACATCAGACTACTACTGCGAGTGGTTGGATGCCTTTATTGGAAAGGTTCTCTAATGCCCCTCCATCATTCGGGACGTTTATCAGAAGCAGCATTCTGAGGATGTCCAGACAACATAACATATCGGTGTTTGTACTTTGTAATTAGGAGACACTGATTTGATTGACAGATAAGCCAGGGCAGCTCCTCCTTTTCCCTGTAGGTGGCAGAGTCGTGCACAACTCTACACCACCGGCTTAGCTGATGAAATATCAAGCTGTTCTTCCATTATTCTGAATGTGACATTAAGTCAGTGGTGGGCGACCACACCTCACTAAAGTACGGGAGCCCGGGTGAGTACAGATACTAATGTGCAGAAATGGTTTCTCAGATGCACATCATTGTTCATGGCACTGGAGTGACATGGGGCATCTGTAAATGGGTATAGCCTCATAATAATCTCTGTAAAGCGATTCCACCACAGGGCTTGTCCCTAACCCCCCCATCCCCCGCCCACCCCCCCATCACCTCCTTTACACACAATACACATTTTTCAAAGAATGAAGATTCGGCCTGAGTCATTGCTATTCCTTCAATACAAAAAGACATGAGAATGACTAAAACATTTCTCTTATTTGGCAAACTCACGTCTGGACCTCTTTTAAATACTATATACATTCACATTAAGTTACTGTTATTTTAAATAAATTTATATTATATTTATATATTTATAAAATGCCCTATGGGGTTGAGTTGAGGTTCCATTCAGTAGCTAATTTT
>JABFEA020000021.1:2419802-2431766 GCA_019775915.2 Cyphomyrus plagiostoma | reverse complement strand
TCGATATCTCCCACTGTCTATCTATTTTTATATATATATATATATATATATATATATATATATATATATTGCACCCCTGTCCTCTCAATGTTTCACAATGCAAGCCATAAAAATACTCTGCGCGAGCATTCCATTAGATACAAACAACCATTTTACTGAGTATTTATTCCGTTGCTTAAGTTTGGTCCCAATCAAACGAAAGAGATTGGTCAGGACACACCTTCTGTCGCAGAGAAAAAAAAGCCAGTGATAGCACATGGTCCAAAACTACAAACTAGTATTGTACAGACAAGTTTTGCGTCTTCCCAAGTATCTGCTCCAGTGTCCTGTCAAGGAGGGTGGAGGGGAGGTGACTGGGAGGTGATGCGGGAGGTGCATGAAGGAGGAGCAGTTGAGGGACGGGGGGAGGTAGAGAGAGAGGTCAGCGTACACCAGTACGAGTCTCTTTAGTCTTGTCGTGCTTTGGAAAAGAAACAGGGAAACGGGAAAGGTTAAACCCACATGAATGTCTGTCTGTCTGTTTCCACTACAGAAATGAATCTGGACAGGAGACTGATGTCAGTGTTTGCCTCAGTTTGTAACTCTTTGAGGCTTATCCCAGATTTGACACCCATTACTCACTGGAGATCAGATCTATTTTTTAACTCCATTCTCACTGGCAAAAAAAAAACAATATTCTTGTGCAGTCTCCTGTTACAGTTATTTGCTGTTTTGGTTACGGTCAAAGGTGGTGGCATCATTAAGTGTCACATGGACATTCTCTCTTCTTGTCAGAGTAATCCGGATGTCACGCCGGACTCACATTGAGCCAAATATTTTGAGCTGCATTCAGCGAGCTACAGTCTCTGTCGATGTCTCGGGTCACTGCCGCTTGGCTTGCTCTGTTTCCAGGGCTGACGGACAAGCTAAAGTATCTCTCATTTTGGTTACAAGACGAATGCTTCCCCAGTCTCCTCATAACTTTGGCAGTGTGATAAAAAAGGTTTGGATTGTGTTTGTTTTGTTTTTTTTTTTCTAGTTCATTTGGGTTCACATAAGCACAGAGAGGTGAGTCCGGTGTCGATTTTATTGGCTCGCTAGCAAGGTAGTTAACACGGTTTCCTTTTTCGTTTCTCTCTCTCTTTGAAAATTTTTGGACTAGTATTATTCTTAAAGCAAATAAAATCCATCAAAATAATCCTTCACAAAGAATGCAGATTTCTTCTTGAAGAACAGGACTCAATGAACAAAATGGTCAAGTCATGTGGCCCTGTTGCAAACAGGGGAACCCAGCAGCATGGGGTACCTCAAGGGTCTTACTCTTGGAGATGATTCCTGAAGTGATTTTTATCTTTCTTTTGTGCCATGGTGGTGTGCCTACATCCTTATGGTTCAGTTCCCAGACCTAAATGAACTGAATTAGGCTCCTGCATCATTACATAATCCACTCTGGACTTAGGCACCACCGTGTTGTTTTACCAAAGCAAGTTAGGCAAATCAGAAATATTAGAAAGCTTACAGAGATGGACTCAATAGTCATATCTGTACTGTATGCAGTGTTTTACAATGTCCGTTTTTATTTCAATGTCGGGGGAAAAAAAGGCAGCCATTGATTTTCAAAATATTTTTCTTGGTAAAATATAGCTTGGCCATACCATAAACCTTCACTTGTGACATCTGAACGTGCATGGGTGTTTGGATGGCTAAAACAGGAGAGGTGGAATCATACAGTATAACCTGATTCGGGCTGACAGAACCTGATCTTCTGGGTACTAATAAGCGGATGCAGTATCCATGGCAGAGCTAACTACAAATGGGATATGATGGAGAGTCTGCGGGAGGTGGCTGGGCTGGCAGGATTCAGCGGGACACGCCGTCCAACACCGCTGGCGTGGCAGGAGTGGCGGACCGTGAGGCACTGCTGGAGTTGGCTTCCTTGGGGCTGCTGGATACGCTGCTGGTCCCACCTCCAGGCAGGGTCAGGGGTGCTGGCGGGCTGCTCTCTGATGGTGTGGGGGGTGCAGTGGATGAGGATGAGGAGGAGGACGAGGAGGAGGACGGGGTCCCCAGCGGCATGCTCTGCAGGCCTTGGCCACATACGTGATGGTGCTTCTCCCAGTCCTTGTGCTGGCAGAAGGAGCCGCAGTATCGTGCAGTGTTGCAGCCGCTACATGTCTCACTAGCCTTGCGTCCACAGTTCCAGCAGCTCTGTGGAGACAGGAGACCAACGTGAATATCTATGGGAGTCCCACTGCAGAGATTTGAGACCAGTATGGACATCTGCTGGAACACTACTGTGGAGACTGGAGACCAGTGTGGACTTCTACTGGAGTCCCATTGTGAAGATGGGAGACTAGAGGGGACATACAGTATACAGGAGTCCCACTGTGGATTCAGGAGACCAGAATGAACATCCACTGGAGTCCCACTGTGGTGACAGTTGACCGATGTGAACATTACTAAAGTTCCACTGTGGAGACAGGAGACCCCTGCAAATATCTGCAGGAGTCGACCAGTGGAGGTTCCCTCTTCTTAATCTGTTTGCTCACCCATGAGTTGACAGTAGTGGTTCAAGCTCATATCGCAAATGACGGCACATGGTCAGTGTTTGTATCCTTGCAGGCAGCTCTTTAAAGATAACCTCACTCTGCTGTCTCCACCTCTGTGCAGGACTAGCTACCACCATGTGACAAATAAAGTATCAGTGAACCTGTGGCTACAACCATGTGTCAACATGGCTATGGCCATTCACACAGGGTATGCGACGCGCCTGTAATAAGGACACGTCAACACGGATATTTTGGGCATCTGCTCGTGGCCATATGTAGACAGACATACCCTCAGCCTGAGAGTGAAGAGCAGCTGTGAGACTGAGCAGGTGCTTAGGGGAGACCTGAGAGATATCCAGGATCTTCATCAGCCATACTCCCACTGGAGTTAAGTACGGCCGTGTGCCAGGCAGAGGTCCGACCAGGACCAGGAGATTCTCACCTCACTGGAGTCCTCCTGCTGGTTGATTACGGAAAGCGCGTCCTCTGAAGCCTGCCTCTTGGCCTCGGCCAGCGCTCGCTCCATTTTGGACCTCTCCGCGGTGATCATCTCATGGGCCTTGCGTTCTGCATCTGATACAGCTTTCTGGAGCTCCGACATTGCCTGCCTTTTCACCTCGTTCACAGCCTCCTCTAAGAACAGAGAAAAGGAAAGGGGAAAAAAGAGAGGAGAGTCAAAAGCCCAGACCTGAACCCAGGCTTCTTCTGTGATTGTCCTTTACTGAAACACTCTAAAGCAGGGCTATTCAAATCACGGTCCTCAAGGGCTGAGCACTGCTGATTTTCCAGCTATCCTTTGCCTGTGAGCTAGGTGTGAAGCCTCTGACCAATCAGAATTGGTCAGTATTAAACTAAGCACCTGGTATACCTGAAAACACGGCCTGGATTTGGAATCGAGGGCCAGATTTGAAGAGCCCTGCTCTAAAGCTTTATCTCGGGAAACAGATGTACATCATCCAAGATTTAAAACATTCTGGCAGAAAGTTGTCAATAATTTAATACAACAAGTCTGGTAACAATCATTTTGAGTGCTGATGACAAGCAATTTGTTTTCCAGTTTATTGTACGGTCATCAGTCTGTGACCCTGTTGAGGATATTTGCTTTTTCCAAATAATAAAAAAAGAAACAAACCACAAGATTTGTTGAATGTCCCCTACTTGCATAATACAGGTGACCAGATTTTCCAGTCATATCAAAGCAGTATTCAGTTGTACTATAAGAAATAATTTCACAATGTGCTCTTTAATTCTGAAATGATTCTTATAGTTCATTATCTATATAAGTTCTTACCTCCTACTTGATAAGCCACCAGATTTAATTAGAACACACTTATAAGCAATTTAATAAATATTTGTTTTTGTATCTTTCGTGAAAAACTCGAACATAAACAAAAAACTTTGGGCTCAAAAGACCCATTGACTCAAAATTTGGTCAGACAGCAGAGCCCATAAGTCATATTACATGTTAGCAGCCCCTACAGATGGGAAGATGATTACACTCCCTGATTTATTTGTGTTGTTTCCGGCCTCGGACACAGCTGTCACAGTCCTCTTGCTGTCCCATGTCCACAAAAATGTAAAGAGAGGCGATCCCTGCTCTCTCTCTCTTCAGCAAACCCAGCACCAATCCCATCACACTCCATCAGATTCCTCTCCCATCCCCACCAACCCAAGCCGTTGAGTCAGCTGATTCATTATATCAAGGCAGCTCCTGAGCAAGTCCTAAAGTAATGAACAATCGGAGAATGGGGAGCAGTGGTTCTAATGTCTCGGACCAGGAAGAGCCGGGCTGGGGGTGATCATCACGTTTTCTCTCCTCTTTCCACCCAGATCCTGTCTGTCTGACAACTCGCTGGCTTTTTGGTAGGACGTGGCCCAGAGGCAGTGTCATATGGGACACGGAGCAGGGGATGCAACACTAGCAGCCCAGTGGACCCTACAGCACCAGTGGGAATGGCAGCCAGCCGTTACTCACCCTGTTTGTTTTGCAGTTGCTTTAGTGCTGGTGAGTGCGGGATGCTTGTGGTACCTATGTGAAGAACAACTGCAATTAAAAGGGCAGTGAAAATGCAGCACAGATTGTATACACAATAGCCACTTCTACACTGGACTGATAACGACTGGGAACCCTGGTTCTGCCCCCAGCCTGTGTTCCACCTCCAGCCTTAGCTGTTCTCCCAGCCTAAGCTGTGCTCTTATCCTATACTCCACCCCTAATCTGAGCTCTGTCCCTATCTTGAGCTCCGCCCACAGTCTGAACTCAACCCCTCAGCCTGATCTCCGCCCACAGACTGAATTCCACCTCCACCCTGAGTTCTGGTCCCAGTGTAGGTAGTCCCTCCAGTTAAAGCTCCACCCCCAGACTGAACTCCAACCCCAGCCTGAGCTCTGCCTATAGACTGAATTCCACCCCTCGGCCTCCAAACCTGAGCTCATCCCCTAGCTAGTACTTTGCCCCCAACCTGAGTTACCCTTAAGCCTTGCCCTGCCCTCAACCTGAGCCCTTCCACCCCACAGCACAGATCCAGATTCAATTGGTTGGCCCCAACACACTGATCTGTCTCCAGGCTGTATGCTCTGTCCCAGGTTGTCATGACTGCTCTGACCCTACAATGTGCTCTGTCCCCAGACTGCACTCCAGCCACAGACTGTGCGCTGCCCCTGGCCACACCACAGACAAACCCATCCTTATTCTGGCTTTTTATGTCTAACATCACCTCTGTAAAACCTTTTAGGCTGTGCCCTGCCTGTCCTAGGTTTGATCGATTCTCTTCATACGTTTTGTAAAGTTGAAAACTGTGCCATTGGAAGCCACTGTTCATGATATCAGAAAAAGGCTGTGCTGAATGGAAAAGTTTCTTTTACTGTGCAAATGGGCTTTCCCAAGCCTCACCCCCATCTGAACCAGGCCACCCTCCTGTGTCCATGCTGGGTCACTGCATTTTCACTGTGATTCTAAATGCAGTTGCCTTTCACTGAATAGAGAAATGGAAAGCACTTCCGCCTAATAACATGACTGATTTGCGGTCCCTGGCCTTGCGTAACTAGATGACCTGCAGGTGCTTGGCTCTTACCGGCTTTCCTCCAGATCTCCTCGGGCAGATATCCTGTGGACGCCCTGTGTAGGAAATCTCGGGGAAGATCTGAGGCACACAGAGAGGAAGAGTGCTGTGTTTTCGCCACGTCATCTGAGCCAATGGACAAGCTTTAAGTCTGCATCACAGGGTTTAAAGGCATCATGGGACACATGGTGGGCAATGTGCATGTGTGCGTTGGCATGCTTGCAGGATTTTTTTGAAGAGGAAATACCTAGAAGCTGCGTCTGGCTGCTGTTAGCGGTACCCGAGGTGGAGTTGTGAGGCAGTGGGGGGCGGCGCTGGGAGGAGCCCCCACCTTTTTTCATCTCCTCTACGTCGCTGTAGCGACGGATCCAGTGGTTCATCTCCTCACGGTCGGCCTCCTGGCAGCGCCGCAGGACGGTCAGCGAGCGCCGTGTCTTCTCCACCATGTCCATGATGCAATTCAGCAGCTGAAGGGTGGGGGCAGGGCAGAGGGGGGAGGAGGCGGATGAAGACTCAGGGCTGCTGTGCCTGTGTGTTCCCAGAGTCCTTCACTCTGACGATGAGGGCATGCATAGCGAGCGGGAAGCGGGCATAGGGGGCAAAAGTTCATCACGAGCAGTGGCGCATCCAATTGGAAAATGCAATTAAAAGGGGGCGTCATCCTGTGTGACTCTTATTTGTCAGCAGGCCAATGGGAGACCGCCTGTGGACACAGAGCTCCGCTGTGCCTGTTTCGGTTACATGCAGACTGTGGCTGTTGGAGATCATTGCTGCCGAGTGTGACATCCAGCAGACCTGACACCTGGTGTTTACCGCACTATTACTATAAATAATAACTTCTGTCCGCGGGCCTTCCATCAACCCAGCCCTGACTAAAACTGACACTGTCACTTTCTCCCCAGAGGCTATAAGCTCCGCCCCAACCCAGAACCCCAGTGCAACCTACGTTGTCAAGGTGCTTCCACTCCTCCGCCCACTCGCGATCCGTCAGCCGGTGGTCGATGACCTCTTGGCGCACGCCGTGGGTCGCTGTAACTCAAAGAGACCCCCGGTCAAAGATCAGACCCCCAGCTGGTCCAGGGAGGTAAACATAACAGCGCGAGGTCGTCATGTAGATGAAGTTCCAAAAACCCATTATATATGCGGACATTTTAGATAATTAATACCGTATTTCATTACCCTAATGTCCACTGTAATTTAATGAAAGCAGTGGTTCACTCGCTCAGATTGAAATGTTTATAGAAATGGCCCTGCACCCAAAAGTACAACAGAAATGCCCCTAATGGGATGTTAACTCGGCATCATATTTTTAATAATTAAATGGGGTGGCTCACCCGTCTGCCGGTGCCGGTCCCGAGCCTCACGGTGCTCAGCCTGCCGGTAGGCATCGCGGTAGTGGTGGGCCATGGCCATGTCCTCCAGGCGGTAGTGCTGGGGGGTGGGTCCAGCCGAGTGGGCCAGGGAGTTAGGGGGATGGGCGTTTAGGCCATTGGGGGGTGGGTGCCCGGCCAAGCTGCCGCTGGGGCTGTAACGCTGGCTGGGGCTGACGGTGCAGGGCCGCTTAGCCAGGTGTTCCGCATGCAGGCCGTCCCGCTCCGCGCTGTTCTCTTTGGTCCTGATGGGAAACGAGGCCACCTGGTCAGACGTCAAGTGCTCAGGATGTCCTTTCCCATCAAGTGTCTCTACACCCCCCCCTCCCCACTCCACCCAGCATGTCAACGATTTCCTCAACAGACCGGAACACCGACAGGAATCCGTCCGACCATCCAACAAAAACGATTACACTCCAGAACTCATCACCACCGAAACAGCTTGGCTGCTGCGTGCCCCCACCCCCGAAACCATAGACAGGACTTCTTCAGGATGAAATAATAGAGGCCCCCTCCCTATACCAATGATCCCCCCCCAACCTCCCCGCCAGGATCAGCTCAAGCAGAGGTTCAGCAAAGCACCATCTGGACAAATCCCAGACATATGGGCAGCTTCAGAGTAACTCAGGGAGGGAAAAAGATTATATGCATCTTAAATTACAATAAGTTTTTTTTTTCCTTCCCTCTTGATGCGGCATCTTCGGAGGCTACAGGAGATACAGCGGCTGAGATCCTCAGTGGCGTTTGGATGTGTGAGAGGAGATGCTCACAGTACACGCTGCTCATACCACTGCATTTGCCCTATGCCCCACTCTGCTCAATGGAGAAAGATGGCCAATATATCGGGGCACCCAGCATGGGATGGTCCAAGATCCACATACCATTCTCACCAACATCGAAATAATCTGGAATCGCTAAAGAAGTGGTGCAATCCGAGACTGTAGTGCCTCACCTGTCGGGGGTCTGTCTCTTGCCGTGCTCGTTGATCTCCAGCAAGATCTCGGAGGAATCCAGGGGCGAGCTGGCATTGGCATCCAGCAGCAAGAGCTCATGCTGGGCCAGGTACTGAGCTGGCGTCTGCTTGGCCATGCGGGCACAGTGCAATAGCTCCCTCTGCAGGAGGGGCAGGTTAGCCTGGGTGGGAAGACAGGGGGAGGAGGGTGAGACAAGTCATCCCATAATGACCAGCAGAGCTGGTCACACACCCTCTGCTCTCAACTGTTCTACCCGCCGCCCGTGGATGACAAGATATTATTTATATATTTTTAAATCCCAAAAAATCCATAAAGCCAGCACTGCCGAATATCTGAAGGCACATGGAAGCTTCATGTTCTCTTCCTTACTTATTTTTCCATCTCTGTTTGGAGCTACAACACTGACGGCCTGTATCTCCCACAGTCCCTGAGCACAGTACACACTAACACAGTGATCTTACACAAAGTCTGTGTGTGTGTGTGTGTGTGCATGCGTGTCATAAAGCAGGTAGAGTAAATAACCCACTCTGAATGTGTCTAGTGTCTGACAGCATGGACCTTATAGCAGTGAGTACAAGAAGCAGCCAGGGGTACAGTCATATTTAGGACACTCTATGACCTAGAGGCTTAGCCTCCTGAAGGGGCATTAATCAGCCACTTAAAGAAAATGGCAGGGTAGGCGGTGGGGACTGTTGATACAGCCAACCAAGGATGTTTATTGTGACAGTAGGTGGAGGATCATCGAGCGACATTCAGCACCACAGAAAAGTCTGTCAACATCTGTCAAGAAAATCTCCGCTCCCCACTCGACGCCTCTCCGCCCAATTCCGCTCCCCCCAAAGACAGCGCGGCGACAGGTTCGGCGTAAACACACGCATGCCAGATTTAATTAATTGACAATCATTGCCATATGGGTGTTCTCAGGACGCCAAACAGAACGAGCAGAAATCCAGGTCTGCTTCTTTGTCTTCCACGCTCCACTGACATCCGCACATCGGGAAGACAGTGCAGAGCAGCAGCCAGGCAAATCCAGCCCGAGGCATGCCGCACGTGCGTTTGCAGGTGAGTGGTTTCAACAGCCATCGCCAAGGGAACCAGGGGACTCGGGGACGCCCTTACCTTCAGGAAAGGAATGACAAAGGGGCGGAGGGGAAAGTTGGTGGCCTCCTGGAGTTTGGAATGAAACTCCTCGATAGTCAGGGTTGAGTTCTGTGGACAGCAATGAACAAGACGGGTCATGAGTGTGAGGTGGGCAGCTTCTGAGGACATGCCAAAGATACAGAAAATAGAGAAGCCTGAAGAAGCCTGATGAAGACATGGAGATGATGTCATCACAAAGTACAAGAACAGAGCAGCTCCAATCCGAGGGTCTGAGTCCTGCAGGTTTCCAAGAGTGACTCATTTACACCCAACATCTGCCACACCACTGAGCTCAAGTGGAGCATGTATTTCGTTCACTGACATCCAGAGCAACATGAAGGTTTAACCATTTCCTTGGCTGGATACTTTAAATCATAGTAAACATCCTTCTCATCCTAGGGCCTGAGCCTGAATCATTTAGGGGTTAGGAGGCCGTGTCTTTAAACAGCATGCTAAGCCGCTCACCACTAGGCCCAGTACGAGGCTGCGGACGCGCTCCCCAATCTCCGGCGAGATGTCGCTGCCGAACTGCTGCAGCGTGGTGAGGAAACGCTTCAGCTTGCAGAGCTGTCGGGCGCCGCAGGCGGGAGGCAGCTGCTGGGTGGACAGCGAGGCCGTGGATGACATGGCCGGCCCGTTGCTGAAGCCGTTGGGGGTGGATGGAGCCCCGTTGAGCGCCGTAGGCGAGTGGCCACTCCCGTTTAACACTGTGGAAACACCAGGACGTGGGACAGTGTGGTCAGAGGCCGTGCAAACCACGCCCCCCCCCCCCCCCTTTGGTCACTGGGCAATTGCCGCTGGGGCAAATTGGATGCCAAAGGAAATACAACGAAATGTGCATGTCGATGCACTTAAGCCTTAGATGAAGGAATTACAACTGCACTGGTGTTTCCAAGGGGGCCGTAGTCTACTGACTACTTTCTGCTTTTTCATAAGTGGAACCATCTGACTGCCTCCCTGCCACCCCCCAGCCCCTGCCCATGCCCCCTCTGGTCCACGTGCCCCACTCATTCACTAGAACGCAGCTATAAGGGGAACTTATTAAAGCAGACCCAAAAATATCCCTGCAGCCTGTGTTACATCTATTCCGATAGCAGGTGTGCTGCTAAATCAGTCCGCGCACATGTCCGCCAGCTGAAGGCAGCGTTCAGGTCCTGAATCACCCCCCCACCACCACCACCCCCACTGGTGCCAGCATTCCAAACCGTGCATTACTGAGAAAAATGACTCAGGTCTCACTTATTCCCTCATGGCCCTGCGTAGACTAACGGCCTCTTAAATGACCTAAAAAATCATCAGGCTCCTAAAACAGCATCGGCCGCTAGCATGCACGTTTGTTTACACATAACAATGGTTTCGTTTTTCAGCTGGGGAAATGATGTAATTAAAGGTGCTTTTGTTATATTTAGGATGTGGCTTATCCAGAACAAAGGAGTTTTGCCTTAACAAAATACATGTAAATAAAGAGGAATGAAATTTAACTCTGTCACTCTCTTTCTTTCTGATGGTGCCTTGCCCGTTGAAGTAGATAGTTATTTCCATTGCTGACCTCACTCAGAGTTCCATAATATGTTCTTCATGGTGAATTTTTGAAGTGGAGGGTGGGCAGTTGGGGTGGTTACCATGGCAGGTGAAATGACATGGCTCGGTGTTCCTATATAGAGAAGAAATCAGTCGGGTACCCGCCGCTAGACCGCTGTCTGTAAACAAAGCTCTCGCACTAGAGCACACCCTGTGGATACGGCCACAGCGGACCACCGGCTGACATGCGGTCACACCCACACAGGACACCTGCCACCTGCAGCCATGCAGACGTAGCTGCAAACTGCCACCACGTCGCCCCCATAGGCGTTTACGCAGCCATCTGATTTGCATGCGGTAAGGAAAGAAACAACCAGATAAAGGCAGGACATCTGCAGCTGCTAAACCCCAAGGTAATACTGCAGAAGTACAGCGGGTGACTTCAGTGTCAGCTACACACAACTGCACGCCAAAATTAACCACCTGCACTGCAGCCTGGCAACAAGATGCGGTTTAGCTTATGACTCAGCCGGCAAAGTACACTGCATTTTGCAGTATTCATGCATTCACCCTAAACCTTAAAATTATTTGTGAAAATGATTCACGTCTCACATGTCAGACAGCTGACAAATACAAAGTTTCCTGGGATAACTGGGACTTACTAGTGTTAGGCGTGAAAGAGGCACTGCGATTGGTGGCCTGGTTCACTGCAGGGGGAGGGGGTGGCATGGTGGGCGGAGTCGATCTCGGTTGGGTTTTGACATCAGCAGGTGAATCTGGCATCGTTCCAACCTTCTGTTTTTTGTCACCTTCAAAAAAAGATAAAAGAAGGACCAGGTAAGCAAGGAAGTGAAGTGGCGCAGTGCAGTGCAAAGAGGTCACCAAAATCATGGTGCATCACAGGGGTCCTGAAAACAAAAGACGCACATTTCCCACAGCCTGTTCATTTATTATCTTTGTCACTGAATCTTATCACCTTATAAAGAATAGATTACTAAGGATTTTCACCATAAACAGCTGGAACACTGATACACAGAACTAATACACTGGATTGACTGAATTGTAACACCTTTATGCAGGTCTACAGCTGTCATGGGGGAAGTAGGCTCAGGTGAGAGGCAGAGGGACATGGTACAATGATACAATGTCAGTGCTCCTGGAAATGTCCAGTAACACCTGCTGTCCTGCCCAGCAGCTGCTCTGCCTGGCACTCGCAGCAGCCCTTCCCACCCCAGGCCCAGAGCCCCCCCCCCCCCCCCCAACCCCCCCCCCCAAAAAACCAAAAATGGTTTAAAAAAAAAAAAACAACACGAGGGAAAAAAAAAAAGTAATTAAAAAAAAAAGAGGCAAAATTAAAAACAAAAAAAGT
>JABFEA020000021.1:2395713-2409414 GCA_019775915.2 Cyphomyrus plagiostoma | reverse complement strand
CCCCCCCCCCCCCCCCCCCCCCCCCCCCCCCCCCCCCCCCCCCCCCCCCCCCCCCCCCCCCCCCCCCCCCGTGACCCACCCCTTAAACAAAATAAACCCAAACGTCATGGTGCACTTATCTCATTTTCCCGTCGCTATTCCCAGGTGCAGATCCGGGATCCGAAGCTTTACTGTACTTAAAAGTTTCAAGATTATCTCATTTAAGGTAACTGCCTCTGATAACCACCGCCACTGAATCAAAACAGCACATATAAACCAGACCAAAAATACAGGGCACCCCAATAGCTGGGTCCCTAATCTGCCCCAGTGTATAGCTGCGCAGTGAACGGCATGATGATGTCGCAGTAACCGCAAGCACAAGGACACCGACGAGGAGGTTGGCTCAGTCAGCTGTGCGTCCAGGTGTTGGTCTGCTACCCACCAGCTGACCCCCATGGCCACAAGCCTAACCCCCCCTCCCCCCTGTAGGTCACCATCTGCTCCGCGCCATGTTCAGAAGGCGGCCAGTTTCGTCCCTAAGCAGCTGCCCTCGCAATCCCATAATTCAATCACCCGTGCTTGACCGCCACTCTACCCGTGGTGGGTCACGCTGTTAGGATCTCTTACCGGACTGGCTGAACCCTCAGCCACAACCTGAACACTGACAACCTCAACACTGATTACCTCACACGCATGTCCTGTACTAGACTATGTCAAATTGTATTGTCCCCTATGCCTGCATATTTCTGCATTTGCCATGAAAATCTTTTCCACTGCACTGTCCCTGATATTTTTAAACTAGTATTTTTACTTCCTCAAACCAATGAAATCAAGGTTGATTTTTTTTTTTTTTACATTTTTGTAAAAAATGAAATCATTAAAGCGCTGGCAAAACATTATTAACCGCCATAATGCACTTTTAATAAACAATTCTTTTTGCATTAAACCTGGCACATAAAACTGACCAACTATCGCTATCTTTTATTCACTTTGAGAGATTTGCATTATATTTACATGATACCTGATGTACGTATACAGTTATTGTTGTAATAGTATTTATTTTAAGCAACGCAATTTGCATTTGTGAGGTGTTTTTTTTTAATTTATTTTGTGTTTATCGGGGACAGAAGGACATGCAGAGTACATTTTTCATGGTTTCCAGAGTTACCATAAACTCTATAATATTTAAGTATTCCGCATCGTGCAGCACGGTGAACGTGTCCTGCAGGTCTCATCGGAAAGGTTCATTAGTAGGGCTCACTCTCTGTGCCGGGCACATTAGCACAGCATCCCGCCACTGGGATCCACCAGCTCTGGCACCGCGTCTCCGTCTCAAGCCTCCGGTCTCCCTGTGAGTGTTTAAACACAGCGCTAGTACCATCCCCGGCAAGGCAGACTGAATAAACACGCGCCTTGAATAATTGATGGACTCCATGGGCACTTAAAGATAACGGAATACCAGTCCAAAGATACCAGTCTTTGGCTGTAATGCACTGTGCCGATGAGCTACCTTGTATCCATTTTGCTTTTACCTTGTTCATAATTAATCGTTTTTGATTTTCTTTTTTAACTAAGGCCAATTAAACAAATAATTCAAATCTAATCGCCAAAATAGTCTATATTTTATGTTTATTTTACTTTCTTCGCGTCCCGTGAAATGTGCTGTAAACAGCAAAGTGGAATAATGGAAGAAGGCAGGTGAATCGACTTTGTAAGTCAGTTTTTTTTTTTTACAAAAGCCCTGCAAACGCTTTGACCCTCCTGACCCCCCCCCCTCCGGCATGTACATGGACCACATCCCGCAATAAAATCGAGGTGAGCTATTTCACGAATTGAATTACTGGCACAGTTTACTCAATGAGGAGTTTGATTATCGCGGAAAACCGGCTCTGCAAAGTTTACTGGCAGCTGTTCTTCACCTGTCAAATGATGAGCTTCATGTGGCTTTACGGTAACTCGAATCCGGACACCACAGATCCTACGGCTCACAACCATTGTATCATTGCATTTGCTTCACATTGCATTGCTCGCTGTTTCACTTAATACTATATAAAACACGTGCAATCCGACGCAATTTTTTTTTCCTATTATATTGCCGTTTCTGGTGTTGGGTCAATTGTTTTATTTGTTTGTTCGTTTGTTTGGAGATCACTTCCAATTCTACAAATATCATATAATAAATCTAGCATCCAGTCCAATCGGCTCATATTTCAAATGCGGAGTACGTTTGTTAATTTGTTTGAATAACCAAATTCGAAACGATCGAGCAGATGGGAAAACCAAACCCCATAAAACCTCAGCTGTTCACTTCCTTTCTTTATAGTATTGAAAACGAAAAGATGCTAAATAAACGCGTTATGTGTTGTCAGTGACGAGAAATCGAAAGCAGACAAATCGGTTGAACAAAAATAGCAAAGCAAAAAGGCAGGTTTGGCGATGCATTGAAACCGCATGACGGTGTAAGTATAGCGGCTGAGGCGTGGATGATGTGCTTTGGAAGCAGACTGAGATAATGGGGTTTGAGCCTGCACAACCGTTGCCAACGTGCATTTTACTCCGTAAGTGAGTGACGTACGGGAATCATGACTGAATTACTGCTATGACTCTTTGATTTTCATCAAATCGTTAATGATGATGCAGTATCATTGGGCATAGATTATTTTCATTAATTAGCAAGTTTTGCTAATACAGTAGGCCTACTTTCAACCTTATTGTTACTATAATGAAACTTTTTACATCTTAGATATACTATATTCGGTCTACATTTACCAACAAGGCTTCCCCACCAGTGGTGTGACACGGATATCATCAACACAGAGTCGGGCTGCATCAGTGTAACTTGAACATACATAGATAAACTAAAAAATAAATCCATCTTTAAGCAAAGGACAGAACATCAGTATAAATAGACAGCTTACCTTACAGAATACAGAATCATTAAATGTAACTAAAGTTCATCGAAAAGAAGGTAAGAATGATGGCGTTACATCAGGACACCATCAGCATTGGCTCCTCGACATTGCTACAACAAATATTAAATGGAAAACCTCCTGCTGATCTTTACATGTTGTTTTAAGTAGTCTGTTTATTTGATTGTGAAAAGCATAGCATCGTAATTTATATTTTGTCATCGGCTGCAATCCCTTGAACTGAATTTATCTAAATGTAGGCTATTGTACCTACAAACGAAGACGAAATAGCTGTATTTACATATCTCAGTTTAAATGGTCTTATATGTCTCGCAATCCTTTCAACATTTGAATCATAAAGTGGATGCTATACAAAACAATACTAAAATATAGTAATGATAATAATCATGCTTATTATTATTATTGTTGTTGTTGTTATTATTATTATTATTATTATTATTATTATATTGTTAGGAGCCTGAATCGCCGTATATGAAAAAATACTCTACCAAGTTTAGGAATTAAACAGCTAATATTAATTACTATAATTAACTCAAAAATGATTTCGAATGCAATATAATTTAAGTATGTTCGTAATTGTTGAGCAAGATATCAATAAGTTCACTCTCACAGTGCACCACCCACGCCGTGAATTCAGTCGCACGCTACTTGTGAGATAATAGATACTACTGATGATCCAATTGATGCACTTACTCTGAAGGTCGAGGTCAATCCGAGGTAATTGATGTAAAGATATTCCACATAAAACTGGCGAAAAAAGAGTGCAACGTGACAATCTTCAGTATTTCTAAAAAATAATGGGTTGATGGACGAAGTTCATATTTACAAGACACGATTCATCAGTATTATTCTGTTGATCAGAGGGGAAACTTATTGTAGAAAAACTCCATCAATGTAGATTATTAAAAAACGGGAAAAAAGATTCCTTTGGAATTGAAGCGCTGATATTTTCTCAGTTAAACAAACGTTGAGGTATTAATTTCCCGAAGAGTACGTCCTTTACATGCAACGTGCCTTTGGCTTTCCGTCCTTTTATATAGGATATATATATATAGGCTATATATATTTTAAAATGACAGCCGATGAAGGGTTTCAGCGCTCTGGCAATTTATTTTCACTTAATACATGGTAATTTGAGCGCGGCCTTAATTCTTAATTTTCCGTACACATCTAAAAGCCCTGAACGGAAGGAAACCACGCGATTCGGAAGAGTTAATAATTGCTTTTGTGGTTATAAACAGAATACGGGTACACTCGAGGAGTTCACCCCTGAAAAGTTGCAGATGCCGACTTCATACATGAACACAGGGCTACGAGCCAAAAAAACGATGCCAGTTGTACTTCCAAGGTACAAAGACGCAGTTGCTGTTGGCACGGATCCTCTGCGTCCCGATGTAAAATCCTCACTGTTTGAGGACCGGTATTGTCGATCCAGTCAGTTAGTGAAAACCATCCGTGTCTGTACATCCACAAAAATACGCTTCTTTTTCTTAAAGCGTAATTTTAATGTTGCAGCTCGTTGCTTCGGCCAGGTCAGCAAACGGAACTTCGAACCCAACCTTTTGCTGACCAAAACTGTTTAATTGTCCAGCGCTACATGCGCCGTTCACTCCAGTGTAACCGTGGAATTCTTGTACTGTAAACGGGATTCCTGCATGTAAATAGTATTAAACAGCCATTTTAAATAGGCGATAAGAACCTATCGGTCACGCTTTGTCTCCGCTCTTCTCATTTAGTGCTTGCTTTATTTGTAAGTAGCCTAGTCGGTCGATGGCTTCGCGCTTGTGCCTCGCATGCGGTCTAGCCGTCTCTCCTCTATATGCAAGCCCTGTGTCTGACTTTAAATCGCCATCTGGAGATAGCTACTCCAGGGCTTCCGCCCTCCCCCTTTCTTTCTCTCTTTTTGACAGCTTCTCGGAGCCACGAGTTGACAGTCAGTCTTGCTGCCCGATTACGCTATCTCTGGATACGGGCTCGCCTCGGTCTAACTCCGCCTCTTAAAGACTTCCACCGCCTCATTAAAAATCTGGCCAGTTCGTATTTGTTGCATTATTGTTCTGCTTTTTAAAAATTAATTTATTTTAGGAAGAATTGCGCTCATTTGTTATTAGTTTTAAAATAGAAAATAATCTTGATAACTGTTAATGTATCGGACTGATAATGCTTCACCGCACACAGATAATAGATTTCCGTGTACTCACATCGAGATAAGATGCGCTGACTTTACAGTTTCCTTTAACCGATTTTTAAAAAACTAACAAATTTACGCTCATTTAGACTAAAATAAATACTTTTTTGTACAGTGATCTGGTTGCCAAAGGCTAAGTAAGAAGAGCATAAATATGATTATGCACTCGGACTCACCTCGGGGCTTTTGTGTTTCTGATCTTTTTCGCGTGTACCCCTAGGGGCCGCTGTTTCCTCATATCAATAGATAAGGAATGTTGCGACCAAACCAGTGGCATGGAAAGTTTATTATGCTTATATGCGTAACATATATGAATTAATCACATGACAACTGCCTGTCTTTTTTGTGCCCCAAGACCGGGGACAATGGAATTTTGGAGGAAAGGATGAAAATAAACATAGGCTTAGAAATATCTCTTAAATCTGCATCCTTATAATAAAGTAATTATATGTTTGGTTAATTGAATATAGGCTTATGCATTCATCCATATTTTCTATAACTGTTTATCCTGATCATTATCATATTCCAGGTAGCATGGGGCATACAGCTTGAGTGCACAATTCGTAGGATGGCAGGTCATCACAGGGTACACAAACACTCATGCACTATGGAGAAATTTACTGTAGAGGCTACAATTAGCCCAACTCTGTGTCTTTGAACTGTGGAAGGAAACTAGAGTACCAGGAGGGAAAAAGTCCAACACTAGATAAACATACAAAATCTACACAGAAAACATAGGCAGGACTGAAACCCCCAACCGTCTGTCCATCCATTCATCCATCCACCAATCTTCAAATCACCTGTGTTGGTCAGGGTCACAATGTGGGGGAAGGGAAGCTTGCACCTATTAGATTTTAATGTCCCGAAGTACTTAATTAATATCCTGGCCATGTCCTTGCCTCTTAATATGCTTGCTTTTAATGTTTTGACTGTCTGGCATTTCCTGTAATTTGTGTAAAAATCAGAAAACCAAAATCAATCAATAAAACAGTTCTCAAAAGGACACATTGTATCTTTTCTATTCAATCTAAAGAAACATTAAATTGGTTTGTAAAATTAAACAATTTAATTCCAGAATGTTCAAAGAACTTCACAGAATTTATCATCTTTACTGGCATGAATAATTGCAAATTAAAATATGTAAGTCTAATCTCTGAATGAAGTACATATAGTTTTAAAGAGTACTTCTGTGAATTAAGATAGTACTTTCTTGTTGTTGGTACATGTATATGAACTAAATAAGTGGAATTAATCATTTAATGTTTCACCCACAAGTCAGTACATTTTTTAAGCAATCTTAATAAAATACTGCACGATTAACAGACCATGGAATCAACTCACTACAGAGTAAATGTGTAGTTGTAATCTAGTACTGTAATGCCCTCCTTTCTGGTTTCCTGTCCAGATCCTTACATAAATTTAAGCTAGTACAAAATGCTGCAGCCAGAGTTCATACAAACACTAAAAAATCTGATCATATTAGCCCTGTTCTATGTTTCCTTCACAGGCTTCCAGTTAACTCTCAGATTGACTACAAAATACTGCTATTAACTTATAAAGCAGTGAATGACCTTGCAGTAGTATACCTTAGAGATCTACTGGGCTCATGCAACCCTCCTCACTTGCTTCAATCTCAAAGACCAGGATATCTATTGGTACCAAGGGTAGAAAAAACTACAGCAGGCAGCAGAGCTTTCTCCTATAGAGCTTCTCAGCTGTGGAAAAGTCTTCCATTGGATGTGCAAGATTCAGGCTCAGTCTCAATATTCAAGGGTAGACTAAAAACACACCTGTTTAGTTTAGCTTATAGGGACACTAGTTCTAGCTCTAGCTAACTGCTGACTCCCAGTTAGGCCTATAGTGTGAGGTGTAGAGCTGGGTGGGGATCGGTACCATTGGCTTTGGATAAACTGAACTGTCAGTCTGCCACTCTAGCTTCGCACCCCCTTGTGGAATTGGAGTGCTGACATTTCAGGGACACCCCATGCCTGTGTTTCCCCTTGCCTCTCCCTCCTACTAATGCTGCCATAGCCTTATCTGCCAGAGCTTACATATTGCACTCACCTAGCTGTTTGCACTGCTTCTGGTGTCCCCTACTTTGGCTAATGGCACATTTTATTTCCCCTACCCCTCCTCTGGGGTGTGCTGCCAGGAGACCCCAAAATATCAAGATATTCTGCCTACCCTCTTGCCTGCAACACCTGGAATACCTGTGGCATCTATTTGGCCTGCTCACTGTTTTGCGTGACGTCTTCCCTGCCTACCCTGCTGCGGTACCACTGTTCATCCTACCATCTGAAGCAGCATCAGCACCTGCCTACCATCACCTGCCTATTCCCCCACTTTGAGAGTCAAATGTTAAAATTGGGTTAGTGTGAAATGGGACTTTGCCATCTTGCTCATTTGACTTCCTCTGCCCCTAGAGGATGGGCTCCCTCTTTGAGTCTGATTTGTCCCAAAGTTTCTTCCTTCTAAGGAGTTTTTCCTTGTCACTGTTGCCTCTGACTTGCTCACTGGGGGGTTTGGGCAGGGATGCTCTAAAGCAGAGGTCCCCAACCACCGGGCCGCGGGTCATTTGTTACCGGGCCGCATAGAAAAAAATATTAAATTTTGTCATATTTTCGTCATTTTATTTTGTCGTATTTACCCCCCACACTTTAAAGGCCGGTCCGTGAAAATATTGTCTGACATGTAACCGGTCCGTGGCGCAAAAAAGGTTGGGGACCGCTGCTCTAAATTACTTTGAGACAATGTAATGTGGAAAACGCGCTATACAAATTGAATTGAATTGAATTGAATTGAATAGACCATGTAGGGTTAACAAACTGTACGATTTACATATTGTAGAGTTAACATACCATTCTGTACATTCATGAGTTTAATGTTTTAATGTGCTAAATGCCTTTTGCTAATGTTGTGGTCCTCATTTATTATTCATAGGTAAGAAATAATGCAGTCAGGATTGCATCTGTGATAAAATAACGATGCAGTGACCCCTTTTACCCCCATTAACAATCAGCACTCTCTTCTCCAGGTATTCTTAGTGCAGTCTAAGTGCCCATGGGCACATAATAGCTTTAGAAAGTCTATTCCAAACATCAATGAGTCACATACAAATATTAAAATAGTAGCCAACTTTACTGAATTCAGCTGACCATTAAAGGGAATTGCAATAATTTCTACGTCCATTTTGCCTGTCAGCCAATGCTGGTTAAAACCCATTCATTCATACTGTGTATCCTCTCAACTGGAGTCTAATTGCTCAATTTGTCCATCAGCACTTTATCATGGAAGGATCAAGGAACAACATAGGTTTGCGGCTACAGCGCAAATTAATTACGGAGTGACTCTAACCTTCGCAGAGCACCAGTGTCCTCTAGCTGCAAAAAATGGTCACAGGGTGTCATCCGCTTCTAGTGGGCGTCCTGCATTGCTCTCTCTTTGTTATATTGAACATGAAAAGCACCAGTACCAGGCAGGTCATATGCATCATAAACTGCAAAAGTCTATTCTGATAATTCATTCCAAAATTTTAAGTATTTTTAATTTCTGTAATTTTAATCTTTTTTTATAATACTTCACTTGTATGCTAGCCTCACTTGTACCCAATCTCACAATCAAGATATGAGATGGAAGCAGGTGTTCTGGTTGTGGTAGTAAGTTCTCTGCTCAGCGTGGTAGGAATGTGACCGCTATCTTTTCCCATCTTCAGACACCATGCCATTAGAGATGGAGGTACCTCAGTGTCTAAGTAGGCGCTTCTTCATTCAATGCTGAACTGATGCCTTTGCTGTCTCACAGCACATTTCACAAGGGGGCTGATGGATCGATAAGCATGACTTCATAAGAGTTCATATATCCATATTGTAGCCATTCTTTTAGATAATCTGCTTAATGAAGACAGTGGAGGCACCAAGCTTTGATACCAATTGGTTGTATTTACCATATCGAATAGGTTATGGAGAGAGCTCATGATGTGCACAGCTAATGGCTTAATATTTCTCAAAACGTCAGTTATGTAAATCTAGCCTCCACCCTATGAACCAGCAGCAAATGCCTGTAGCATTCTCTCTGCTCATACATTGCAAATCCTTTCCTATTGCACCAGTCACAAGCCTGTGTGTTCAAGAGAGATAAGGGCTCTGCTTGCTGAAAGAGTTGTGTCTGTGTTGTGCTTCGGTGCTTGGATACATATTCAATATCGGTAATTACCGAATAGCAATTAAAGGGAGAGGCCATGTGTCATTCTTTGGCAAACATTAAGGACTTTAATGAAAATGGTCCTTTAAAACAAAGTTGAGAATTAAAGGCATTTTACAAAAGGCATTTTACAAAATAGCAAGATATGGATATACAAATATGGATATACATGACACAATGGTCAGAACTGTGACTCACCCTTCAGAAAACAGCATGATGGCATTTCGTGGAGTCTGGGGGAGAATGTTTTTTTACAATTAAATGTAAAAATGCTATACAATATTTAATGATGGTATTGGGACCTGGGTTTTATTAAGTCTGCTTTTCCAAGCATGATTTTTAAATATTTTCAAACAGATACATTTTTACACCAAAGGAGATATGTCCTATGGTATGCATGTTAGGTATATCTGTCCTTTGAACATCCAAACACACACAATTTCACAGGCATAACGCCTGACATACTGGGTCCAGTTACATTTTTTTCCAAATTATATACCAGTTGTACAACACTGTTTTTTTTTATCTGAGGCCATTTTTCTAGTCTGTTTGGCTGATTTTTAAAATTATGCACTTAATGATGTGTTTACTGTTAAGTTAAATGATTCGTTCCTTATGCATACGTGTTTGTAGATGAGGTTTTGTCAATTTTGTAATGCCTCCACAAAATAAATATCTTAATCATAAAATAAATCGTATTTGTTGTTTTTTTTTAAATCTGAAAGCATGTTTTAGGAGATAATGAGCAGATTTGACACATACTTTTATGTATAATTTTGCCCAAAAACAGATAAACTGGATATAAATGAAGAAGGTAGGATGAGACGCAGACACCTCTGCTGCCAATTCTCATCCGCCGTCTCCATACAAACTCATGTCAACGGCCAGCCCAGCAGATCTGCTCTCCATCAGCTAGACTCCTCCATTGGCAGTTAAGAAGCAGCCTATCAGAACCTACCAATTCAATTTTGGATCTATTTCACCTTATCAGGCATTTCTAATAGGAAGTCCTGCATTACACTTCCCGAGGCAGAGAGTTTTAGAATAGTACCAAGTTGCGTCTGGGGCGTGTGTTCTCCAAACGGAGGACATCATCATTTCTGGAAGCCAGGTTTGATCATGGATAACCATCTGATTCTGGTACTGTTTTCCAGACTGGATATCCCCATGAGACAGGCCACACTCCGGGCTTTATAAGGCCAAAGGCAGCATAAGCTCAGTGATGCCTGCACCAGCCACAGCGAAGGTCTCCAGGCATGCCTGGGTGGAGGTTATTCATTGTGGTGCCAACTGCACCGTGTGCCGGGCGATAAGGCTTGGGGAGAAGCTGGGCTGGTGTCTTGGCCTCTCCACAGCGGTTATCATCTACCGCAGCTGTGCATAATCCCTCTCTCACAGCCCCCCCCTCACTCCCCCACCACCAAAAAAGGAAGCTACTGTTATTTCTCATCGTTCCAGGGAAAAGATTCAAATCAAAAGAGAGCTGACCCCAACTACCACACCCCACCCCACCAACAGGTAACACCAGCAACAGCGAAGAGCATGACTGCTTCCGGCAACAGCAGCTCCGCGTTCCTGCCAGAATATAAAAGAAACCTGATTGATAGAGGAAGCCGTTACTGGTGTTATTCTCTTTTTTATCAGAGAATTACAGGGTACACTTATGGCTAAGCTCATTTACCGTGAGCTTATCGTGACGTTGTTCACAAAGCTCATTATTTCCAAAAAATATGGAACTGTCACAGGTAATTCAGGACATTAATGCCTAAATAAGCTAAATAGTCACTAACTCTTTGAAAGCACAGTCAGACATTTAATAACATTTTTGCAATTCATTATCCATTTCCTAAAGTAGTCCTTCCTGCTACATTCCATATTTTTTATGTTGTGTCAGGGTATTGTATATCTGATCGGTTGAAAAGATTGAAATGAAAATATTCACAGCACTCTCGTGAGCTAAAATAAACCCTGTCAATTCACAGTACACCTACAAACAGTTACGAATACACGTATAGTCACACTCGCTCTAACTCATAAACACAAAACTGCCCTTATGTCAGGCGTATTGTAAGTGCTGCAGGGTTTGCCCTTTCTGCTGAGTGTCTGAAACACGCAGCACGGTTTACTACATGGTATTTCATACTTAAGCACAAGCAAAAAAATGCAAGTTTCTTAACCATGGCTAGAAGATCAGTCCCAGTGGGCTAAGCAAGTGTTACTGACCTTCAAACTTCTTCAATGGGGTCCAGGCCATGGAGAACTCCTGGATGGGGCCTGCTCTGTGTGAAGACTTATCCATCAGACATCTGCTGCTGGCCAGTATCACTGCTGGGATCTGGGGAATACTCATACCAGTTATAGGGGAGGTCCAATTTAAATCACATCTCTTCTGCTTCTTGATGGGAACCTCATTGGCCATTGTCGGTATTTAGTAGTCCAGTATTTAGGCTTAGGGAATACTCAAAAATCCAGTGTTTACTGCAGCTTCAGGGGACGATGGTTGCCAGATCCTCTCTCCTCGTGTTTAAGTACAGTTGGTTGTCTTCAGGTTCTTTTGTTGTCGGCAGTATCGCCTTGGATGCTCTGGATTAGGTGCACATTATCCATTAGTTCTCCTCAGTCTCGGGCTTCCTCCTTCACATTCTATGTCAACAAAACCTGTATGTCGGCCATTCTTACCTAAATCACATGAGGTGAAAGCACAGGGACTCCCTCTCACAGACCAGAACAACCGGGGCCAAAGCGCCTGAGTCGTACTGAACTCGAAAGCTGGGTGCCGGCGAGAGCACGCACCCATGTATGTACAGGGTGTGTCACAAAGAGTCGGACCACGTTGAGAGCGCCTGAGAGCATGCGAAACTGCGTGTAGCAGCGTGTGAGAGCCGGAGAGACTGTGCGGTCACGTACGTGTGGGCCCCGTCTCCCAGGGACCCTGCCCTGCCTGAGGGGAAGGTAAACAACACTGTGTGGTTGTGATAGTGCACAGAAAACAGCTCTGAGCTTCCACACGGGCTTCCTCTGTCAGGAACCAGCTGTGGCCATGGGCAGCGCTGTCTTCCCTTTCCCTCCGGACCCCAAGGGCGAGTCCTGTCTAAAGACTTCCTTCCCGCCCCCTTTGTCTCACCTACCTTGCCCCAGGCTCCCTGCCTGCTGATTGGCTGGCACAGGGAGCCTTTCTGAGAAGTGTGAGCGAAAGTGGTCCACCGACAATTGTGTACGCCTGGATGTTTACACGCATGCGTACAACGGATGTTCACCGCAACCACCAATGGTCTGAGGTCAGAGATCCTGTTCTCAGCCTCTGGTAAACAAAATGCTGTCACATGATATCTAAGTATGACTCTGATAGGTGCAAGCATGCAGTGAAAAATTTCATTATACGAAATAAATATAATATTAATTTTAGAATAGATCTCTTTAACTTTGTCATTTTATCTTCACTATCCTGAATGCTACACACTATATATCACTTTGAAATGTGTTTTGTTTTCCTTGTTATCACCAACAGTACATTTACATTAAACATCATAGACTTCACATTCTTAGCACATGGATGACAAGTAAAGGTAGCTCTTCTTACAACAGATGCCCAGAAAGCCTGCGTGGCACTTGGCAGGGGTGTTTCTGTTGCATTTCACGGGACCTGAGACGTTGGCAGTTATTAAATGATTTAGCAAGGAACGAGGTACTGATTCTCTTATAACTGTGGTCCTGTGCTGCATGGCTATGGCTGTGCAGCAGTTTTTCATGATGATAAGAGGAGAGACTGGGAAGAAGGGCCGTTCATTTGCGACACAGACTAAGGACGTGGCGAGGACACGGCAAGGAGTGGCTAGTCGGGCCTTATCTGCCTGCCATTCTGAGCACAGACACGGTCCGCATGCACGTCTGGCCGGACTGGCTGTGTCAGAGAGATTCCACTATCAGTGTCAACCAGATGCCGACTGTCAAAGACGCACACCGGGAAGACGGACAAGCTGTTAATTATCTCTTCAAATCAAGGCAGAGAAAGAAAGGAAGCCGTGGCTTGTAATTAAAACCTTAGAGGAGAAGCCATCCTTGTGTTTACAATTTCACTTCTCATTGGCCAGTTCATTTCGTGGGATGAACCCGAATCCGGTTCTGGCATGACATTGCCGGGCGATGTTCCCTAGAGCGTACGTTCATCTGCATTCATCAATGCATTGTACTAACAGCCACATCCACTTTCCGAAGAACATGTAGAATAAGCCATATTTACAACTTCTTGTCTAATACATAACAACATAAGAACATAAGAAATTTACAAACAAGAGGAGGCCATTCAGCCCATCAAGCTCGTTTGGGAAGAACTTAACTAATAGCTCAGAGTTGTTAAAATCTTATCTAGCTCTGATTTAAAAGAACCCAGGGTTTTAGCTTCCA
>JABFEA020000021.1:2374127-2394886 GCA_019775915.2 Cyphomyrus plagiostoma | reverse complement strand
CCACTCCAACACTCTCCCCCCTCCCCGCCCATTCTGTGAAACAATTAAATGCAAGAGAAAGTCCGATAAGCCCTGTTGCTGTGGAGAGAATGGAGGCGCCATATGGTGGGAAGCTCTGCCAGATGCCTGGAGACTGCGACGCAGGGTAACGGCTGACCTTTAAAAGTCCTCTAGCATCACTTGTGCCGCATCTGAACTGAGAGGCACTTGCAGGAGCCAGACCACATGCCAGCCACTGTCCTCTCCTCAGCAGCTTGCAGGGAGCAGCAAAAGTTTACCTAGTTTGACTTTCTGTTTTTAGTCTGCAAAGCGCCCACACTTGTCAGAGCTTCTCCGGTGACTGCAAAGGGAATAATGCTTCTATAAAAACAGTGTCTTCCTCAGGTGCCTCTGTCGGCCGGGGACGTATCTTATGAGGAAACACATCTCTAATGATGTGCAAAATCGCGGGACATTTGCCTGGGAAGCCTTTCCATTTTGGGAGATCTCAAAGGCTTTCCGGTCACCTCCCTGGAAAAGTGGTTGTGGCTCCTTGCTCAGCTGTCTTATCTGATGCACGCACCTGTTTGGCAGACACAGCCCTCGGCACAAAGCTTCCAGTTTAACTCCACCAGTTAAACAGGCCACCAAAATGCAGCCTCTTACTGATGCATGCTGGGGGATCTCAGAGTTTGGAGGTCTTTAAAAAAATTAGCGTACCTGCTAATTTGCGAGTCTCCCGGATGTGTGGAGGACACATTTCTTTGGTCAAGCTCACAAGAAAGCATGCGGGTCTTTTCTTGGTTACATACAAACATTCATTCATTAGTGTCAACTGTGCATACCGCTGTGCCAAACCATTGGCTGTCTGTCCTGTCACTACATGTTTATGTAACACTGTCGGTGCAGTTAGATATCCTCACACTGGGAAGACAATGCCTCAGGCCCCAGAAGCACTCCAGGAGCAAATCCCCTTTGACAGATGGGTCCTCCACTAGTCATTTAAAACCTGTTTATATTCATTGTAGGAAAATATTTAAATTACTTTGCAAGATGGGGAGGGTGTAGGGACTCCTGGGAGAAAGAAAAGTCAGGTGACGCAGCCCGTTATCCAACTAGTCACAAGTGTTCCCATCTTGAATTCTTTCACTGCTGCTAAAAGCAAACTGGAAGTTTGGAAGAGAATACCTGGACACTGTATCATTTCTGAGACCTAAGCTCTGCCTTCCAGAATCCCTGAAATTGGTTCCTCTCTTCCTCCAACCTGTTATCCCTTTCAAAAAAGAATAAGAGCCCTCTTTGCCATTCAAACGTGTGCCGTGTGTGTAGTGTTGGGCATTTCGGGTCCAGAAACTACAAATTCAGACCAAGATTTTGTTTCTACCAACCAGTTGAGCATAAAGAGTCACAGTCACAGAGTACTCACCTGGTTGGAAGAAACAAAATCTTGATCTGGATTTGTAGTTTCTAGACCTTAAATGCCCAACACTGCATGCATGATGTCAATTGCTGACAAGAAGTTCTCATACTATCTTGTCCTTCTTGCGCTTGTTGATTAATATGACTGACACACAAAAAACCCTTTTGCTGCTGAGGACAGGAGGGGACAGAGATTAACATGACAACAGGGTCACATGTGCCCTGAAACACTCTCCCACTGTCTTCCTTTCTCTCAGCCTGCTGAACACAGCCTTCCCCTTTAAACGGGTGGCACCTGGGTAAGGAAACAGATGGAAACCAAGGTGCCCCGTGAAGCAGTACCCTTTGCAGCTGGGTCCTGCTGGTGTCTGGGGCAGATGACAGTTCCCCAGAGAGCCGGAATCCGATGTGGAAATAGAGGGCACAGCAGCACCTGGTGGGGCCACACTTACAACTGCTTTAACCCTGAGCACTCTTCAGTTTTCCCTGGATAGAATCAAAGGTGGAGCTATTTAAAGCAAGTGTCAGCCATATATATGAATCATATTTGCATAGTAAGTCAAGTACAGTCATTATTAAGGCATGTACTTGAAGGCCCAAGGGGGGGGGGGAGACTGGGGGGGCTCTGTTATTATACCTTCAAGAAAGTTACTCCACGGACTGGAGTACAATATCCTGCTGGATAAATGGGTAAAAAGTTCATCTGGAATTAACTGAAGAATCACAGACGGAGTTTGATGTATGCGCTTGGGTTTAGGGGAGGGGATAAAAAGCCAGCATCCTGCTAATCTTACATGCTAATGCACATGGCTGATACAGCCATGACTTGTTACTTTGCATTGCCACCCCCCCCTCAACTCCACCCATAAATTCTGTAATAGAATAATTAAAATAATTGTATAAATTACTGGCATCCCTACTAGGGTGTACCTTGCTTATTGCCTTGTACTGCCTGGAATAGGTTCCAGGCTCACTGCCACGGCTCTGAAAGATGGACTGATGATTCCTTTGATGCTTGTGGCCCAAGGGTACAGGTGATAGAGGCCACCTGAAATTCTCGCAATGCGTCTCTCACCTAAGGATACATCAGCCTCAGTCACAGAGGTGGGTAATTCAGACCCAATGATTAAAAGTCCAGACCAAGATTTTGTTTCATCCAACCAAGTATAAAGCGTCACAGTCACAGACAGGGGTCATCAACTCCAGTCCTGGGGGGCCGGAGCCCTGTGTACCTTAGTTCTTTCCCTGTTTCACCATAAATGATTCAGCTCAAGAGCTGTGTGGTAATTAGCACAAGGAGGAATCAGGTGTGTTAAATGAGGGGAAACCCAAAAATGTGCAGGGCTCCGGCCCCCACAGAAAACTCTGGTTGGTTGGAACAAAGTCTTGGTCTGGACCTG
Source organism: Cyphomyrus plagiostoma (assembly GCA_019775915.2). Classification (NCBI taxonomy): domain Eukaryota; kingdom Metazoa; phylum Chordata; class Actinopteri; order Osteoglossiformes; family Mormyridae; genus Cyphomyrus; species Cyphomyrus plagiostoma. Next base: position 2,392,088 of record JABFEA020000021.1, on the reverse strand, counting down.
AACTACCTGCCTATGGAGCACAACTAAAAAAATGATGTAATTCGTAACAAAGCTTTGGCAGCTAGTGATCAATTAGATAGTTAATTGATTCATTGATTAATCAGTCAACTGGCTGATTGGCAGATAAAGTCATAAAGGTGCTTTGTGCAGAATTGTGCGCGTCCAATGGCTCTTATCGCGTACCACCATGGTCCCCATTCAGCTGTCCAGTCCACACCCCCTCCTTTGCTAACCAGAGGACCCAGCAGACAATGAGCTGCCTTTGGCTCTCATTACTCTCCAAATCTTACAATAAACATGCTGCCCAGCAACCTGATAGAAAGCATTCTACTTAAAACAGTTTTATTGTCACTTAAGTACTAAGAACAAAAAAACAATTAACATTAACCTTCAGACGGGCTTTTCCAGTGCATAAAACACCCCCTCCCCGCCCTAAAGTCCAGCCACAACCTGTTTCCCCAGTAGCTCTCATACCATATTGTGCAACAAGACCATTAATAATTCATTAATGGTAGGCACTTTAAAAAGGTCATTGTTGAAAAACAATGGAAAGACACCTGTTTTTCATTGAAAGTAAATGATCTTCTCTATTGCTTGGCATTTATTATTCTACCCCTATTGTTCTCAATTGTCTATATTGTTAAGTAATATTTCAAGTATTATATTGTGGCTAGTTTGCTCATAGCCATTACTAGTACAAACATACATAAAATATCAAATCAAATAAAGGACCTTGAACTGCATAGATATTACAGACTATAAGTGGACTCATGCAGAGAGGAAAGTGTGATATAGACCCATTGCCAGGTCTGTATCACACTGATAACATTGTCATAGAGACAAGGGGTCAAGTGTGATGAAAATTATGTTGTCTCCCAACAAAGGCATCAGTTAATTAGCTAGATGTTTCAGCCTTTTGATAACACTGAGCTTCAGATTTAGATGAGTGAAAGAAAACAAATGTATGAAATCAGAAGATGCCTCTGGAATGACCTGGAGGGCTGGCATTTCTCCTGAGGTGATAAGGCAGTTCCATTGTGGTTGATTTACCAGGGCAGTCTCCCACCAGCCCTTTCAATGGAGAAACATGCTTCCAGAACATCCTGAAACACCAGCAAACACAAGTTGGCAGAGTGATGTCACCATCAGGCCCCTGAGCAAGGCCCTGACTACCCAGATGCTCAAGGGCCCGAGGGCCCTGCTTTCTCAAAAATGTATGTCACTTTGGATAAAAGTGTCTGCTAAAGAAGTAAACCATAAGTAAAAGTTATCCATTGTTGACGAAGCTCGTGCTGCGACATCAGAAGTACAGCATGAGACCGAAAGCACTGGGCAGAGTTGCGCTAATTTTAAGAGATCAAGCTGTTTTAAGAGGGGAGAGGTCTACATGTGCCATCAGGAAAGATGTGCAAGATAAGACATGCAAAGTAAAAGGTCAGGAAACAGATGGTTAGATGTGCTCCTCAAGTGCCATTTCATGAAATCAAGAGTGTGCAGCATGTTCTTGTTGTAGTTCTATTATTTTGTGGTTTTTGTGCTGAATTGTATGTATTGTAAAACATCCTTAAGTTTGAGAAAGGCACTATATATGAATACATTATTATTATTATTATTATTATTATTATTATTATTATTATTATTATTATTATTATTATTGCATGTCAAATAAGCTACAGACACTAGCCAGTAACCAGCTAAAAGTTTTATAACGGTATAGAACATGTGCAAGTTGCAGAGAATGCTCTACAAAATCTCAGTACCAACCTGGGAAGGTTACACACGTTTTCAGGGAGGGGTTGATTGTCGTGATAAGATCTGAGGTGTTCTGTCATCAGGAGGTGAAATGGTGTAAACACCCCTTACTCAATCACAACATTTTTAGCTAATGCAACTTTTCATTCCCTTTGAAAGTTCTCACTGTCTGTTTCTCAACCTAGCCCTGTTTTTTCCCATATGCACGTCTTATGTGCAAAGTGCCAGCTGACATCTTGGAAACATGCAATCTGCTGGGAGCTGCCAACGGATGCAATATCTCTATATCTCCTGCACAAAGATCAGTGTGAGAAACACTCAGGTATGTTTTCTTTTATTTACTGATGACTCTAACAGTCCTTATTATTAATGTTTAATCCAGGAAATCAAGGTCAGGTGGCCTGTGCTGAAACGTTTCATTATCTGTAGAGTCCAGTTTGATATTCAGTTATCAGTTATATTTCGAAAATATAACTTAGCACAGCTGATGTATGACAGGGAGAGATGATTGGGAGATGGTGAAGAAATAAGGGGAGATGATATGGAAATGGATGGGATAGTGTTGGGGAGTGGAGAGATGATATAGGATGGAGGATGATGTAGAGAAGGACAAGATGAGATAGGAAAGGGGTTGTGTGAAGTGAAGGATGGGATGATGTATGGAAGAGGGGAGATGATTTAGGGAAAGGAATAAATTAGGAAGAGAGGGATGGGATGATTTAGAGAAGGATGAAATGAACAGAATTATTGGATGGTGTAGAAGGGTGGAATGATGTAGAACATGGACAATTATAATTACAGCAATGGCTATAGCTTGCAAGGAAACAGGACAGTGAGTTTTAATGTAAATATCCCATTATAGGAGATAGTGCTTCAAAATTCAAACTTATGGGCCATTTTATGGAGGTGCTGTCACTGTTAAAAACACATAAAAAGACAAAGTTCTAATTTTTGTTTCTAGGTTCCTCACATGCTGGTAGGCCACTGGCAGTTAATAAGCAAAACAAATTTAATAATGTAATAATTTTGATTAACATAGCATCACATTTAACACATAGTTAAAATTCAATGGAATATGAAAGGTGTGTCAGCAAAATGTTTCCTGCATTCCTGCCTCAGTCTGCTCTCTGCACGCAGGACAGAGCCATGTGGTGGTACAGCTCTAGCCATCTGACCACTGCATAGTTTGCTTTCCAGTCACTTTTGTAGAGTGCATTATTAATTCACATTCCCAGTGTCTGTTCAAGCAGTTTAAAGAGATTTTTTTCTGTGACCTTTTTTTGTTAAAATGAGTTTTTATAAGTCCCACTGGCTCTGTAGATTAGATTGGCACTGAATGGACTGTAATTAATCATTAATAACAAGTGTTAATTAGTTTTGCTAGTTAACTGATTACTGCCTGAGCTGTCCATAGTGTTATAGCTGCATGAGATTGGTTTTGATAATATGAAATGGTATAAATCTACTGGTGCAGGCACTGTTTCAAATGGAGATGGTGGGTTTTGTCATACGAATAACCTTTTGCATTTTGTCCTTATTAGAATGATATAGATGGCCTTTGTTTTTATTAAATCCTGTGGAAACACCCAGAAGGATAGGTGTTTAATTAGATGTGCTGTGAAGTAATAAAGCTGCAGGACAGTCTGAGGAGATTGTGCTGTTAACTACTTTATACATGTTACTTGGCTGACAGAGTAATGCGCAGGGGTGATTTGGTCTAGAACATGCTGGAAAAGTTCTATGTAAGGATGAAGCGGGTTCTGAATTGTCTGGTCCTGCACCTCAGAGGGAAAAAAAGGTTTGTCCCAGGAGAATGAAAGTCAAATAAGCTGTGCGGCTGTGAGCTGGAAGGTCAGTGCGAGGCACAGATGAAACTGTGCTCCAGAAAGGAAGACAGTAAACAGAAGCTGTAATAGGAATATCAAGCATGTGAGCGCAAAACAGGCTTCTCCCTGCCTGTACAAAGGGAGAGTGGTGCCTTTGAGAGCACTGGAAGAGTGACTCGCTCCTGCGTGGCTCTGATAATGCCCCCCCAATCCGCCTGCATCGTGGAGATAAGGCCTGGTGCTGGCACGTGCCCACCTGATCCTGATTTCACAGTCAATATTATACCAGCCTGACAAACAAGCTGCGTTTAAGATAAAATATATATACAGACTCCTTCTGCTGTTAGCTCCTGATTATTGATCTCCGGCGGCCTCTTGAAGACAAGTCGGCACACCTTGCACCTCCCAAAACTAACATCGGCCAGGACCCTGGGGGCTTTCGCTGGAAATTTATAGATACTGTTGCTCCTTGTTCCTCATGTCTTCCATGTGGAGTTTTGATGGAGTGCTGTTCCACTAAAATGTTCTCTGCTCAGTCCGATAGCTACCAACATCTCCAACTGTATGTGTGGCCCAGGCCTGGCCTGCTGCAGTTCTAACTCTTGGTGCCTGGAAAATGCTCTGTGAAAAGACCGCATCTTAATTCGTAATCCCAGGTGTAAAAGCCTATGTAGATGGGCCCATTAATGCACTGCTCTTGCTTTATTTTATTGTAGTCTATTTCCCTTGTTGCCCTGGCAGCACACACAATGGCCTATTGAATAAGTCAACAAAACAGGCTGTATTTACTAGGCAATGGGATGGGAAACTATTCTGATCTTATGTGTCAGTCAAATTTCAACTTTTTTTGAAGATTCAAGAGTCTTCAGACAACAGAATATTTTCTGTGACTTTGTAGTTGTTGGGGGAGGTGACTGTAAAGTTGATTTTGGAGGGGGGTTCAGATTTTAAAGCACCTCTTGATGTTAGTGAACTTTCCATGTTTCCATAACTGAGTCCTGGAGCTCCTGGCTGCCCATCCAGATTAGCAGGTAGTTGTGGCACCTCCACAGACAGCATACCATCTGGCAGAGGAGCTTCAGCACTCGTGCCATGCCCTCAGGGGCTGCCCAGCAGGACCACTCACAACTCTGCTTCCTGTAGACTGTCCCCGCTGCTAGACTTTCATATGTATTGCTCAACAGGGGCGGGGCCACAGGGACACTGGTCCCAACTGAAAGCTGATTGGCCCTTAGTGTGCCCTGTCATTTTTCACACACTAAATCAAAACGCATCATTGGCTAATAATAAGGTTGGGCCCTCTATGAATTATGGCCTCTCATACCCCCCGACTCACCACTGGAACTCACACGCACTCTCATTTCTCACCATAGTATTCCTGACTCACAGCATTTACAATAAAAAATCAGGTTCAGTCTGATGTGTTATATAACCCTGCAGCCTTGCCATCTCCTTGTACACAAATTGAGACAAACCCATGATGTGGCGGATTCTCTAGTGATGGACAGAGGCATAAGGCATAAGCATTACAAGGTGGACCCCCACCAGATGGTTGGAGAGACAGTGGCAACCTGGCGGACACCCTTACAAATGGCCAGGGAAATCAGGCACAGCACCGGCTACTGTTTAACTGCACAGGCAGGAAAGTACAAAGAGAAGGTTTTAATGACACTTCAGACTTTGAGATTGAAAACATTTGATTTGTGCTGCTGCTGGACAGTCCACCCAGCTTGGGAATGGTTTGCAATGTTCACCCTCCATTTTCAGAGTACATATCCTGGAAACCCTTCCTGCAGACTAAACGGGGGCCAGTGCAGGGCTGTGGGGGGTTAACCTAAATAACTAAATAACATTAAAAGCAACAAGGATGGATTTCTTGATGAGTCAGTAGAGGGAGAATGAGTCATAATGTAAAAGTGTTGCTATTGTTTAAGCCAAATGAAAAATAAATGTTCCAAAAGGACACCCCCACCCCCCCAACCTGCCAGGCTTTTTGGGGCCAGATGACGAGTGAGACCTTAGTCCAGCTCAGCTCCCCTGGCTGTTCAGCGTGGTCGTCAGCTGGACTGTGATGCCATACGCTCACATCCCCCTATCCCCCACCCCAGGCAGGTGCAAGGCAAGCCTCCCTCACGTCTTCACACACCAGGTGCGTGCTGCATCATCGCCGCAGGCTGCGGGCCCTGATCCACGGCTCAATGAGAGTTCGCCAGTCCTGACACCCCCCTCTTGCCCCCCACACACACACCCCCAGGCTGGTGCTGGAGCAGGGATCTGGCAGTCGGTGGCATGTATCCAGATGGCAGACACAAGGCAGGCAGTGCACCGACGCAGTGAGGGGGGGCAGGGGGAGCACACACTCTGCTTAATGAAGCCTCATGAATTATTCATGAGTACAAACATGCTCTCTCAGGGCACAGAAACAGAAGGCAGAGAGACTATTCCCTCCTTTTTTATTTGCTTTTCGTATTATTATTATTATTTTGGTTATAGAGTAATACCACGTTTGACTCTCCCCCCCCCCACCCACCCATGCCGGATAGGTGGACTTCTCCAAGGAAATCCAAAACGTTAAGTCATCAGGGAATTTAACAGAGAGACACAGATCACTGTCCATCCAGAACAGCAGACTGCATCCTGATAGAGCTGAAATATTCTGTGTGTTTCTTCCATCCATAAGCTGGGGTTTGTGCTCTTAGTTCAATGGCACCTCAATAGGTAGCGGCGCCTTGAAAAGGTCACACTTTGCCCAGCTCTGATCCCCCAATACCCCCCCGCCGCCCCTTCAGGATGTCAATGGGTTTAATGGCGTGTGGCGGAATGCGGACACCCCACCAATCAGGTGCGGTACCAGCTCGTGGGCAGGCCAGCGAGGACGCCACGCAGAGTGTCGCTGTGGAAACGAGCAGGGAGATAAAGGTCGACGTGAGACAGTGGGTTACACTTGAGTGGACTAATGAGGGAATGAGGCGTGTCAGCAGTGTGCTGAAGGGTGCAGAGAGGCCGTCCTGTAGCGGTGAAGAGCCGTTGCGCACTGCTGGAGAGGACTGCCAGCTCTCCAAAAGTCAATCGTATACCTCAGTCTCTCTCATGCACCGCAAGTTCTATACCAAGTCGTCCTCTGCCTACAACTGTGTATATCTCTCCAGTGTGCTTTTCTCACCTATAGTCAGAAAAAAAAAACATTATTCACCATTATTTAACATTATTTTTTCCCCTGAAAATACTGAAATACATCCTACACAGAGTAACTAAATGACCTCCACCAGGGGCGTCAGAAGCATTTTGAATGTAGGGGGGACACACTGGCAGGGGGTCTGGAGACCCTCCCCCAGAATTTTTATAAAATTAAATAGATGCCATTTCCTGCATTACTGCAAACCCAGAGTGGTCTTTCGGTGGTATGTGTATTGTCATATCGATCAAGTGGAATGGATTCTTTCGCAAAGCAATAGAAACAGCACTGGGTGAACATTTAAGTTTTATGTTAAATGTGAGGGGGTCCAAACGAATAGTTATGAAATGTAAGGGGGACACATCCCCCACAGATTTAAGAAGGGTGACCCCCATGACCTGCACAACATTTTATCTTGACATCCAAAACATAATAATAATAATAATAATAATAATGTTTAATTCAAAATAAAATGACTTGTTTCCATCCCACTTACATTCCATCCCACTCACATGAATTCAACGATTTGGGTAATTAAGTGCCACTAATAGGTATCTGCAACATTTACATGCTGTATGGATGACAAAGGAGTCCAGAGACTTTAACTAATCCCGACAGAGCCTGTCCACTCATTATAAACTGGCCTTCTCTGACACAAACTCAGCAGGGTGACAGGAAAGTAAATTCTAAGCACACTGATCAATAGATCCTCCGCGTGATTAGGTGTGGGCGAGGCATCAGCGGTGATAGCGGCAGGCTCAATGTAAAGCAGGCTAGCGTAGGGGCTGCCTTTTAATTGGCCTCCTTGTCTGTTCTCCTGCACATCTTCTCCCTAGACGGTCTGCGAGACACACCCTCTTCACAAGGCATCCATCCTATCCGGGGTAGCTTCCGGCCTGCTTCCCGGGGAATCAGATGAGACCGGCTTGTTATTTATTTATTTTTTTGGGAGGGCTGTAGCTGTTGTTCTTTTGTGCAGACAATTCTTTCATCTGAATTCAGAGGGATTAATTACAGTGTGCTTTAGGCTGGCAGGAGCTCCCCCTGCTGTGAAGTGATATTTATTTAGTATTTCCCCACCAGTGTTTACCCCACTAACATTACCCCCCTCACAGACCCTGATGTCTGACATGCAACTCCCCCATTCTACATTTAGTCTGTGTCACTCCTCCCAATTCCAACCGTGACCCCCAAAGCATCTCCTGGCCCCCCCATCCTTTTCCACCAGAAGCTGCTGCCTGTAGGTGCCCTGTTCTTCCACTGTTTTCTTTTCCTAGAGGATGTAGGGACTCTGAAACCTTGCACCCCCACCCCGGGGATATTTCAAGTGTGAGGCATTTTTTTAGTTTTTTACACGATGAACGTGTGGGACAGATTTGAATTTCATTGTCCTGACTCTCCTTTTAATCGCTCACATTCCCAAACTCACTGTCGACACGTGAACGTCCATATAATAGCAGTTTGTGTGGAGAGATAATGACCGGCACTCCTGCTGTGGGCTGTGGATGGATGGGGAGCGGGGGACTCTGGGGCTGGATGGCTCTCTCTGACTTTGATAAATGGCTAAATAAACAGGACAAATTGCCTGAATTTCATTATGGAAGTGGCTGACTGTGCTTTATAAAGGCAATTGTCCAGAGACTAATGGCACACAGACATAAACGCTCACTTGGAGCAGAAGCGGTGTAAAAAAAAAAAAAAGCCACGGTCGGAAAATGAACCAGGTCTCGACAAGGCAACTAGCGCTGCCTGTTCAGCTGAGAGCCTGGGGACATGTTGTCACAAAAAGGTATTTACTGTGTTGGAGGGGGCATTCAAAACACCTTAGTGTTGTTGTGCTGCATGGGGTCAAAATGCACAGAATAATATCAACCGGTTTTTGATATAATTGTTAGAATGCTATAGTATAACAAATAATTTTATACTTGAAATGAAAGTGTTTTCTCCTGAATGTAGATTTCTAATCATTCTTTGCTTCATAGCAAACAAGAGTATACCTCCTTTCACAAACTTTTTTTTTGCTGTAAAATTATAATCTTGCACAGATTTTTTTCTTTGTTATTAAATCTATTTTCTTGGCTAGAGATGGGAGATGATAATTGATGTTAATAGGAGTCTTCAGTCCCCCAATAAATCCTTGCCTTTCATGAAAAAAATGTAACATAGCTGTTTTCCCCAAAGTTAAGAGGGAATTACAAAAGAGGAAAGTTATTAAAATTAATAGGTTTAATTGGTTTAGCAGCAGACATTGTAATTATTAAAATTGGAAAAAATCAGAAATTAATTTCAGATTTAATATAACTTTCAGTGATTGGCAGAGTTTTTTAATCACCTCTCACATAAAAAATATATATTCCCACAACACACATTTCTATAATAATAATATATAAAAAAAAGATTGGTACCACACGCTGGTACTTGGATGTAGAAATTCACAGACATTTCATATCAGAGCCGAGCAGGACGGCGGTGACTGGGGTGCGGATTCCAGGAAGTATACTAGACTGTCCCAGTGATGCAAATGTGCTGAAATGAAGGGCCAAACTGACTGCCCAACATAGAAGTGCAGAATTGCTGCAACAAAAGGCAGTGAAATGCATTGCATTTCATCAGGTCATTTATAAACCAAGGCATGTTCATGCAACTATACAGATTTGTATATATTGTCTATATGTATGTATCTATGTATGTAGGTGTGTGTATATATATATATATCCAATTCATTTGTATAACTTTTTTATTTTTCTTATTCACACACACACATACAAATGAACATTCACACACAGATATGGCTTCTCTCACCCACCAGCTGCCCACGATGCAATTATGCTGGGATGGGTGTCTTGGGAGCACAAAGCTTTCAGACACAGCAGAGCCACTGAGATACATAATTCATACACAGTAGAGGCACGATCACAGGGAGATGGGGAAAATTGCAAAAAACCTAGGAGCCAAAACCTGGATGGTCTCTTTCGTTTTCGGTGATCGTTTTACTCAGAACCTTTCTGTTTTTGCTTCATGGCACCATCGTTTTGCGTTTCTCCCATCAAAAATTATTGTGTAATATGAATAATTCAGTTTAACCAATTACTAAAATTAAAAGAAGTAAAATCATAAACTTTTAAAATATGATATTAAGGTTTTCACATTTAAATAAAGATAATACGGGTTTCTCAAAGCAGACAATGACCACTATCAGTTTGTTAGCAGAAAACATAGATTTGGTTCAGAATGATAAAGGTAATTTATTAGTGTAAAACTTCATTTTAATTAAAAATTAAAAGGAGGACCCAACAGTGTTTGTGTGTGTGTGACAGTGAGAGAGCTTTGTGTTTGTGCGTGTTTGTCTCTCTGTCTGCCTGTCTGTCTGCCTGCTTGTTCTTGTGTGTGTCTGCCAGTCTATCCGTCTGTCTGTCTGCCTGCCTGTCTGTCCATCTGTCTGTCTGTCTGTCTGTCTGTCTGTCTGCCTGTCTTTGTGTGTATCTTCCTGTCTGGAGTGTTGATTCAAAGAGCTGGGGTCCTCTGACTGGCCCCAGTCCCGTGGTGAAGAAGCACACCTAGAAAGCTGTGTCCATTCCTGACCTTGACCTTTGATGTACCTTCCCACAGAAATCGCAGAAGCCCCTGATTTAAGATCACTCAGGCAAAAGAGACAGAAAAGTAGGGTATAGGCATACCTCTCTATTGCAACATTGAGTTTGTGTGTGTGTGTGTGTGTGTGTGTGTGTGGATTAGGTTTATATTACATTGTGGGGACAAAGTGTATCCTGCAATGTGACTGCAATCAAACAACTAAAATTTCCAAAAGTCTTGTATTTTGTTTGGTTGCTTATGGTTAATGTTAGTGCTGAGTAGGGGTTAAGGTTGTCATGTTGGGATTTTTCCTCATAGAAATTAATGGAGCGAACCCACAATGATATAATTGCAAACCTGTGTGTGTGTGTGTGTGTGTGTGTATCAGAGCAGAAATTATTTGACGGTTGTAATGCAAAAAAAAGCAATTTTCTTTTCCCTTCTTCGAGTAATACTAAATCATCAAATTATTTTTAGAAGATGGCTTGTCCTTTGTTGCACATGCTTTGAAGAGTAAAACTGAGCTGAATGCCTCGTGGTAAAGCTTTAAATTACATGAAGGTGATAATGAAGGGGTAAATCCCAGGTTTGATTGCCTATTATAATTTGTCCCCAAGGGGGAAAACCTTTCTTAATGTTCAGGCTTCAGATACAAAATTAATTAATGAACTGTTAAAATCAAGAAATGATCCTTATCTCTCTCTCTGTCCTGCTTCCTGCATTCAAATGGAGCATCCTCCCTGAAATCTGAGATCATGGGCTACATGCCACCAGTTCAGGATCCAGGAAAGCCCAGTTAGGATGGGTGTGACCCAAATTGTTTTAATAAAATGCCCCTGATTGTAACACATCACAGGAGCGGAAGGGATGAGTGTGATCTGCTTGCCTCCTATGTAAATACAGGTCAAAACCACCTCAGGTTAGCAGTATAGCCTGTTGGGAAACCACATCTCCAGACGGAGAGCTTGGTGTTAATACAGCCAGGGAGAGGCTAGGTTGGCAGCCCAATTAAAACAAGGAGAGTAAAGGGGGAAGGGGCAGAGGAATGGAAAGCTGCCTATCAATTTGGCAGACGCAAGTCATGTCATCTCATGCTTAGAATGAGGCTTTCTGTAGCATGGAGCAAATGCCCAATCCCCATCTCCTCTATCAGCATTCAGTGTGCCTTACAGGTAAGCCAGTTAATCTAGATCTTCAGCAGCCAAGGAGGGGCCAAGGTCCTGCCCGCAAGCCTGTCAGGCTCGTCGAGCCTGGCCCGCCATGGCGGTGGCAAACAGGGACATTTTGAGGGAATATGTCAAAATTACCCTGCAAAAAAAAAAGAAAAAACATCCGCAAGTCAGCTTGTTCTCGCTTTCTCTGCCCTACAGGAATGAGCTTGTCTGTGTGTGTGTCTGTGTGTGTGTGTGTGTGTGTGTGTGAGAGAGAGAGAGAGAGAGAGAGAGAGAGAGAGAGAGGGCAGGAATAGCAGAGTTTGGCTTGAGCTCCATGGGAAGTGCATCTGTGTGAGTGTACATGCCTGGGCCCTTCAGAGACCGGGTCTTGAGGCTGTCCGAGTTAGCCTGAAAGATCGGGCAGAGGGGTTGGGGAAGCCTTTCGTGAATGCCCTGCGAGTCCAATAAGGCTAGCTCCGCTCCAGGCCACCGTGTTTGTTTTCGCTAACACCAGCACAACACGGCAGCCCTTACCTCAACACCTGTTTTCAGGTTGCGAGGTGCTATCTGCAACGAGATAAATACTACCTCTGGGGGGGGGCGGGCTCCGAGAGCGTGCCCCCCTCCTCACTTCTCGTTAGGCCACACCTCCCTGTCAGGCCGTATGCACCCTTCCTTGGAGTTAATTGGATGTGCTTCGTCCCGCAGCTCATTAAAGACCGCCCATTATCCTGCAATTTGCATGCATCACATGCAAAACAAATTTACTTGTCAGGAATTAAAAGTTCATTTTAATTGAGAACACTCCACGATATGCAAATGAGGAGTGCATAATGTACATCGATGCGGAGACGAAACGTAATGAAAAGTGAGTTAACCCTTTTCTGGTACAAGGAAGACCTGTTAGGTTACACAGGGACATACAAAACATACACAGTGCAGCCTCATTTATCTATTTTGTCTTTCAAAAGAGAGAAAATGCCAATTATAGCTTGAGGCTTTGGGAGATACATAGAATGTCTCTAAATAATTGAGCCACCATATCCAATCCTAGGGTCAAAATAAGCCCAAGACCTTCATATCTAGTGCAGTGTAACTAAACAGTCATAATATAAAAGGAGGACAGATCTTCAAAGCTGGAAGGAGCTGACAGCTGGGGGTGAGGTCTTTGGAAATTTTGCCTGTTGAGTGATAACCGTATTTGCAATAAATCAAAGAATGAAGAGTACAAAAATTAGCATTTCAACTACGGTAGACGAAGGGGTCACACACAAAAGCTCTATTGTTTAATCAAACATTTTGGTCAAGAAGTTTTACTTTTAAATATTTTACATCCCACATCCATAATGAAATGTGCTTTTCTGGGTATCTTGTCCTCAGTTGATTTATAGCATATGCCTCAGCTTAATATGGCTTGCGATCGATTTTCCGGAATTCGTAGTAGCTCATTATATGATGGGGACGCTCGATAATTCTGCATGCAAATTGGGCATGCGTTTTCATTTCTGAGAACCATAGGCCTGCAAATCCAGGGTGTTGTTCTTCAGCTTGTGTCTGGCAAAGCGATGGAACAGCGTTCCTTTGGAGCGTGAAGATCAATAAATACTCCCCAGGAGGGAACCCAAAGAAGAAGCAGGAGAAGAGACTGTAATTAGGACAGAGTGAGGCTTTGCTTCTCGCCTTGACGTTAATGAGGCCCAGAGGGCTTCTCAACACAAGACCCAAGCCTGACCTCGGTGACCTACACACTGAAACCAGGCAGGTAGCCAGACCATGCTGGACAGTGGGGCCACTTGGTGAGAATGATGGTGAGGTAGAAGTAGCTGATCACCTGTACTTTTAAACTGAGATTTATAAGGATATATATTTGCAATGTACCCGTAATATTGTGCAATGCATTAAATCATAAATATGTAAATAATTCATTCCTTTTCTTCGACATTTCTTGAATGCGGGGGTCTGGAGCCTATCCCAGAAACACTAATCAACAAAAATTCAACAAAATTATTCTCAGCACAATGTAACCTTCTGTCCATCCATTTTCTCTAACCACTAGCCCTATTCAGGGTCATGGGGGTCCAGAGCCTATCCCAGAGGCTATGGGCACAAGACAGGGAACAACCTGGGACACCAACCCATAGCAGGACGCAATGACACACATGGGCAATTTGGTAGCTTCACTTCTCCGTAGCACACTTTTGGACTGCGGGGAGAAACAGTAGCACCTGTAAGAAACCCCATAGTGCCACTGGGAAGAAAATCCACAAAATCCACAAAAATGGAGCCACAGTGAAGACTCAAACCCAAAAGTGTGAGGCAAAAATACTAACCACTGAGCACCCCCCCCCCCAGCGCAATGCAGCCCATGAAAATCCAATGCAAGTTCATATGGTCAATAAGAAAAATCAAAAGCTATATAAAGTTAGTTAAATGGAGTCAGGTGGATTTGATTGCCAGGGCATTGACATCTTGTGTGAACTATTAATATCACACTATGTATCCAAGAGATTCCTTTTGAGGTGCAAAATGGCACCAGTCAGAAATGGATCTTCAGCAACAGTGATGATTAATTAGGTTAGAGCTTTGAGAGGGAAACTTTGGGTCTCCTGCACCGTGCAAATGGTCTGGCCCCTGAGAAGGAAATATCATTTAGCCTCCACCCTTTAAACGAGGCCGGCTTTGGCAAAGGTCCTAATAGGATCAAAAAGTCCTTTTAGCTCAGAGTTAAAAGGATGTTTTGTTGGCTTGTAGCCAGCACTGAGCACACTTATCGTCTGTGACAGACCTGGAGATTTCCTCTGAGATGGCATTTTGTGAAGAAACATAGTGATGCTTCAGTATTTCAGTAAAAGAGTCTCATCATACTTTTCCACATCACTTGTGGATCACCAAACATTCCAAAAATCTTGGAAAAATCCCCAAATTCTTCTATAATCTCTTTTTTTTAATCGTTTGTAGACCAACCCCCTATTCAGTCTTACAGGGAAACAGAAGGAGATGCATGGAATAGCCAGTCAATATTATATGAGCAGCACTAACATCAGTTCTGGATGGGTAGTTTTTCGAGGGGAGAGAGAGGGAGCGAGGGCACAATTGAATCAGAAACTGCTCATCAAAAATGTTGTGTCCCCTCAGCTACATTTTCATGGAAGTAAAAGCCCCCCTCCCATTCTTCCCCTCTATGGTCCCTTTGTCTAGAAATTAGTGAAGCTGAGTGCTCAGGCGACTAATTATGTATTCAAATGAAAGAGGCTCGTTAATGTGGCACTGGGGACAGCAGAGATGGCTGGGGGAGGGCAGGGAAATTGAAATGAGGCCTCTGGTGAAGGTGGAGGTACATCTGGAAGTGGTGGACCATGTCATAGCAGATGTCACGTCCCAGGAGGCAAAGGGGTGGCAGTGGGTTCAGCAGGCAGAAGTGGTACTCTTGGTTGACAGGGGATGGAGATTTAGTGTATCCTATCTACCCAAGACAAATTACCCAAAAACACCCATACTCAAGTCAACTCAAGCAAGACATTTCATATTAAGAGAGATACGTGTGAGTGAATAATTATAGTGAAAAACTATTATCTGCCAAGCATTAGTTAGGGATGCTCCCAACAGTAAAATATATATCAAATCCAAGTCTTAATTGCCACATGCACAGTTATATTCAGTACAATGGATAATGATATGCTGGGTGCCTAACTCCCAAGCTGTGTTAAAAAGAAACAATGATAGGCTGAGAAATATTTATGCATACGACACTATTTATGAATTCTGTATATTTAGGTTAATATACATAAATATCAGCATATGATTCCATGTTGTTGGCATGTCTTTAGAGCTGAACTGTAGGTTTGATTGATCTTGAAGACCTTTAAGCCTCTGCTTCTTATGCATTAAGATAGTTTTGCATATTTTGCTGGGAGGAAATTGCCTGAATTCCCAGCACACAAACCTCACGCAATATAAGTGACAGTTCCCGCATGGTACAGCAACGCACTGCTTCGGTTCGCCGCGGCTCACAGAGACCTTACTCAAACTCACTGCACAATGCAAGCTTACTCACTTCTTCCTGCCTTTTATCTGACATCCTCCAGCTTCTATTCCTCCACATCTCCATTCCTCTGAAACCCCCCCACCCAGTGCCCATTCCTCTTTCTCTCTGACAGTTTCTCTCTCTCTCTCTCTCCCTCTCCTTCAGAGAATGAGGCAGTAAGATCATACATTTCCAGATGGGTGAACCACTGGCAGCTTGGTGCTGACTTCACACAAACGTGCACCCTTCACCCCAGATGCACACACACACCACCTCTCACACCTCTGACTATCTGACTTTCATGTCAAACTCAGGGGCCACACACAGTAAGCCTTGTACACTCCAGGCCCCTGATCTTCAGCCCTGCACGAATCCTTAGAAGGGCCCCATAAAGTCATTATTGATCCTCTAGCTTCTACTGACATGCAAAATGCTCTATTAGGATGACGGATCTCTTGCACTAGTGGCTCTGGACGCTGGGACACTGTGCACTGCTTCAGCAGTCCAATCCAGTTACCATGCCAGCATTTCAAGGGACAAGTGTCCCGCATTAGAGAGATAACAGGAGGCAGGCTGGAGAACGAGGGCATGTAAATGGATTTCTAGAAATATGGGCTTGCACAGTTGCAGTCCAAACCGACTATGCCGTACAACAGGCAGTATGAATCAAAAAGTTAGAGATTCTCATCATCCAGCATCAAAGGAGTGTGAACCCAGGGCATGCTCAACAGTGTGAGGGTTGTTTTTCTGAGAAAAGAGGCACCCAGGTTCATGAAGCTGCAGGTACAGACAGGGCATATCGCGTCTTCCTATAATGTCCTGGGACATTAAAATGTGGTTGATTTCCGATCTTCGTGGGGAATTCCTTTTGACTCCCATTAATGTTCTTCTTCTACACCAAACTCAAAAATGAATAAAGGTTGTTAACAAGTGAAAGGTTGCAGCTCACTTTTTGTTTATTCATTTACTATAGGTGTCTCGCTGTTTATCAGAGTAAATCATCTCCAAAAACGTCACCTTTCAGAGTTCCTCTGAAAATGTCCCCACCAGGTTAAGAAAAAAGGCACACGCAGCCCACCTCGTCTGGCGCACAAACACACCAGCATGTCCCGACTGGCTCCGCCTCCTCCCACTCTGACAGCAATGCATGGTGTTTCTAATTTGGCATACAGGCATTAATTCCAGCACAGCTGCTGCTGGATCCCTGTCCCTGAAGGCTGCTCTCCAGCGTGCAGCTTCAGAGACATGCTGCAAATTAACACCATTTGTTCTGCAGAGCCTTCCTCTTAACACTACGTGCATATCTTATTACTCGATGCTTGTCTTGCCATGAAAAGAGGGAGAAAATATGGAAAATTTAAATATGCAAATTTTATTTTCCACCGTCCGTCCGTCCTCAGATGTGAAGGACTGTCTGAGGAGTTCTAAAGTTTTCTCTTCCTGCCAGCTCTGTAATTTTTGATTGTGACATCCCTTGAAGAAAGAAACTGATTGAAAATAAATGTCACTGGCACCTGAAAGAAGAGCAAAAAACTGATTCATTCACTCAACTGGTAACCAGTTGGACCCATAGCAATAATATGATAAATGCCATTTCTGAATTTTAAAATAAAAAGTGTTCATTTGTGTTTAAAATATAATTAAGTGTCTGTGTGTGTGTGTGTGTATGTGTGCGTTTATGTATACGCATTTAAATTTGATTGTCTTTTCCATATATTTGCCAAGGGCTATATATCCAGTGCAGAGCTTGGACTGTATCCCAGGACGGATAAGAGCAAAGTTACACCCTGGATGGGATGCCTGTTATACCTGTGTGAGTGTGTGTCTGTACTGCAGTGGCCTCCAGGATGGTGCGCTTCCTTTTGCCCGGTGCTTTCTGGAATTAGTTGTAGGATCAATGGGTACACACACACACACACACACATATACCCATCGATCCTACAACTAATTCCATAAAGCACTGGGCAAAAGTATATATATATACATATATACACACACAGTGGTACCTCAGTTCTCGAACTCGTTAGCACTCAAATTTCTTAAAAGTCGAACCAACCAGTTCGAAAAAAAATTACCTATAACTTGAAAATTACCTATGCAATTCTTACTTGAATGACTTCTTCACAGACTGGACTATTAGCCAAATAGAGCAGCGCAACATTACAGTAACTGCCAATAAATAAACCACTAACTTACGTGTACTATTAGAGCGTTTATATCATTTATTTAAACTTTATTTTATCGGGTAAATTAAATGAAAACCAGTTCTCACTGCTTTACGTGATATTTGGGAGAAATAGCAGATTATGCATCAGAACTGCCTGGGATACAAACGTCAAACGTGTAATTAAACTCTTCAGCCAATAAGGGCAAAGGTGTGTCGTCACGGAGGTGGTTCCAATTTGTGCAGCCGGGTGAGAGGTCGCAATGCATCTAACTGTAATGCATTGCATCAGG
>JABFEA020000021.1:2340918-2355134 GCA_019775915.2 Cyphomyrus plagiostoma | reverse complement strand
AGTTCAGGAGATTGTCTTGACCAGGACCACACCCCTAAATGCACTGAAGCAACTGCCATGTGATTGGTTGATTAGATGATTGGATTAATGAGAAATTGAACAGGTGTTCCTAATAATCCATTAGGTGAGTGTATGTTACAACAAAACCCAACCTAATAAAAGAGCTGTTCAAATCAAAGAGAAGTGCAATTCAAGAGACCAGCTAAGGGGTCATATTTGAAGAAAGAACAGGACATCGGTTAGAGGGCTAGTTGAGGTGTTTCCAAAATAGATGGATCTTGAGGTATTACTTGAAAGGGATTCTGATGACTGGACGTGAACAAGTAGCTCTTTCCACTATTGAGAAACCACACAGAAGGAACGAGCGAGACTTCTCATGTTGGAACTGCAGGCAGCATTGGCTGGCCATTGAGTAGTTTGGGAGGAAAAAGTGGATCTTACATGGTAATAGCTAGGGGTACCAAGCTAATTGGCGAATACGGTTATAGCTATATATCAAGGGTGGTCTTTTTGCAACATTCTCCTGTACTAATACATGGTTCTTTCTTTGTTAGAAACATGTTTGACAATTTACTCTTTCTATTGGAACTGCAATGGAAATACGTAACCATTCATGAAAGTAAGATATGAGCATTACAAATCACAAAAAAGTAACATATCTTTTCAAGGTCAAGATTTGTTCCATTCTGACATTTTCAGTCGTGTGACCTAACACTAATAGATAGGTTTGTGTACCGGAAAACAATTTAATACATCAGTGACTGGATGCAATTTTAGTAGTGGAAAAATTATATTATAATATACATTTAACTATTGACCATAGGTTCAGAATACAACGCTATGGATTTGTATGATACCTGGTGAACATCACGAAGAAAACAATATTTTTTCATATTTTATCAAAAGAACAGCAAAAGCCATATATAAGCATTAAAATCATTTTATGGAAGTAAACGATCGATTTGAAGGTAAATATCCCATCACTAGCAAGCTACATAAATGGAAGACAAAGTGGGAAAATCCCTGATTGTCTGTCTTCTCCAGTCTGATTGTCCCTATTACTCTGGAAGGAAGTTGAAGAAAGGAAGATCAATAAGTCATTAGTGGGAGAGCTGTCAGGTAGTCCCGTTTGACTTTGGATCTGCTCTCCTTGTTATTAAGGGCAGCGAGTCATTTGCAAGCCAGGAAGCCTTCACATTTATCACTCTCCTTTCTGTTTATCAGGCCTCTGTGTAAAGCCTGTAGTGCTCTCCACCACACTTTGTTGGGTGCTGGTGCCACATGTTGGGTTTAGGAAATTCATACAGGGTTATTAAATCAGAGCATAATGCTGCTTTCCCAGCAATAAACTGTAATGTTCTTGTCACGTCCTGTGTTTGTTTCACGCAAGTAGGCTCCAGTTAGAAAATTACAAAGTTCAGGAGCCTCCCCACTTCCTGGTTTTAATGTCCAAGGGTGTTTTTCCCAAAGCCTTCTTAATGCATCTTTTAACACAGAACTTAAGAGCGACATAGTGGTAAGAAGGCTTCGGGAAACTCAGCCCAGCTCAGCGGCCCAACAGATTCCTAAAACAGAACAGGTACTGATCGCTAGGATTTTGATGGTGGTCAAATGAGTATGAGAGTACACCATCTGTAACACCTGGATTTCAGGTGACATAATCAAATGTTTTTTTTTTTTGGAGGTGTGAATCCAGGAGATGGTGATGATTCAAAGCCATGTGGGTGTCTCATTGTCATATCTATTTCATTATCATACCTGTGCAATCATCTGTACAAATATTTTATCTTTTTACCGTGTCATCTCTTTATGGTGACTGTCACTGATCATTGTACCATAGTCCATATATTTGGACCACTGAGCAGGTGGATATGACCATAGATGCCTCACAAGCCTGCTTCTCATGTGTCTGATTTAAATCAATCTGCTCAAATGATTTTAGGACATAATTCTTGTTAAACATCAAAGCCATTTGTTTTAGACTGACTGTGACAAAGCCCAAACAAAATCTGCATCCCTGGTAAACAATGAATTATCAATTATTAGTGAGTTCATTTAGAATGGGAAATTCTATGTGTTCCAATGTATTTTAACATTCAACCCATTTTTTGTGGCTTAGGAATATACAAAGCACAAGATGATTTACTATATATAAATTCTATATATTATGTGAAGCTGTATGTTAGAGATGGGCAGCTGGCCTTTATCTATGTTGTTTGCAAAAAATGAATTTCGTTTTTAAAAATATAAGTTATTGCAGCTAGCCTGTATTTATGTTGTTTGCAAAAATGGATTTCTTTCTTTAAAAAATAAGTTATTGCTTTAGAAGAGGTTTTTTTAAGAAGGTATGTTTTACCAGCACTACCCAATCCGCACTGAAGAAACATCCCAGTGGGCTTGGATTTAATCCAGTAATGTTGCTGCTTTGATAAGTGTGTGTGATGTAAGACAACCCGCATGTTTACTATACGCCACCACTTGGAACATAGTCAAGTCTGCAGCTGCAGCTCAGCGCGATCCATTGCCCCCCTTTCCGATCGCTCGGGAGAGCCACAGGTAGTTGATGAAGTGGCGGTGCCAAGTGTCCCAACTGCCAAAGACAAGGCACAGCTGCTGAGAGTCAACACAACCAGATGCCACCAACGTGCCATGTGTTCCAATCAGGGCCGGGAGAGCCGACCAGGATGCGGGGAGCTTGCCAAGACTCTCTCATCTGGTGCCAGCCCGACACACGTTCCGGCGCTCCGCACCAATTCCGTCTTCGCCCTGCCCCATCTCAGCTCCACTCCCCTCTGCCAGGACGCTGGGTGTCAGGCCAAGAGCTGTTGGTGCCCACTGCCGCTCACACTGCCTGACTGTTCTGCAGCTGTGCCAGGCAGCCTCTTGGATGGGATCCTCAGAGCCCGGTGCCAAACGCAAGCCTCCTGGGTCTCCATGCCATCCAAATGCCCCTCGGCAGCCCAATGCGGTCATAGAGGAAGCGAAATGATAGATCGGCGGACAAGGACAACGCTTACCTTGGGTAGCTGTCAATAGCGGGATTCCGGTTTCATTTTCTTCTCCAAATAAAAAATGGTAGCAAACAGATTTTCAAAGAGCAAACAAATATGTTTTGTATCCAAAAGAGCCTGATGTCGCGCTATCACTGTACTCATTTCCTACAACGTTTACGTGGTTGAGGTTATCCTTAGCTAATGGAAGATGCCTTCTGAAGATGCATCTCCTCTCCTATGGAGAGATGGCTCGCTGGCGAGACTACAGCTCGAATGGAGGGGAGTTTCTGCAGACGAGGTGCCCGGTTCACAGGAACGTGCCATCCTCGCTTGCCGCGGAGGGGTTCAAGGAAGTGAAAAGTTTTTGAACGAATGCCATGCCTGAGCAATCGTTATCTGAGGCCCGCGAGTGCCAGCTGGTGGCTGCGTGTGCCCACGCTGAGAGCTGATGCCACAGCCAGTCTGAATGGGAGTTTCACTTGGCAGTGAACCACATAGTCTCTTCCACAGCTTCCCTGTACCTCAGTCCTGCTCTGCTGTCTCTCACCGCGTGTGTCTTTACTGCTCCTACAGAGGAGCAATTCATAAATAAACATACGAGCCACAACATTACTTAAAGACTTTATTACTTCAGGACAGTGAACGGGATGGTTAAGAACTAATTTTAAATTATATTTTGCTATTAGATTCAGATGAATCAGTTATTTCTCTCCCAGTCATTTTTGATCATTTTGGCTGCTATTGGCACCCCTTTAATGAAATGCAAAAAACCAAACCAATACTTTATTTATTTTTCATTTGATTAGTTTTCTAAATATATTTTAATTTTATAGTTACTGTTTTATTGCCTAAATTGTATTTATGTCCTATGTATTCTATTAAATTATCTTGGATTCTGTTAAAAGAAGGCAAGTGGGTAAATGGTGTAGGAATTTCTTAAAGGTTAGAAGCAAATCCTTTCAGCTGATATGATCATTGAGTGTCCTGTTTTTTATCTAAAAGCAGGTACAAATGGACAAAAAAAAAGAGAACTAAGACTGCAATCTGTTGTGGATGATAGTACGGTGGGGTATCAATCTGTTCTTTGACACACAAGATATATTTGAATAGTTTTGATTCCATGTAGTAGTGGATTGGACAGCTGTGATGACAGTGTAACATGATTGGTATTTGGACCCCACTCAGAGCCACATAATGAAACCCTGGGTGTTTTTCAATATGCAGACTTGACCATACTTGTGTTCTCCTATATCCGTTTTGCGCCATCTTCCATTGCCGAAGACCAGGATTTCAAGAACAGAAGAACAGAGGAAGGTAAAAATCCCTGGATGTCATTCTTGTCCTACCTCAAATATCAAGGACACGTCAATTGCATCCTTGCCAAACGAGACCAATCCCATGACTCATTGCACCCTAAGTTAGTTCTTGGAAGATCGCTCAAGTACAGTCTTTGCGTTCTTGTTATTGGGAAATACCCTTTACCTCTTCTGTGCCTCATATCCTGGCACTCAGCTCTTATTCAACAGTCCATGACCAATTGTCTGGGCAGCAAAAAATAGATTTTTAAAATATAAAAATAGATAACTAGATAAAATATAGCCTTTACTGACTGGAACTATATGTCAACTTGTCTGTTTGACCTTAATAAATTGAGGGCATCCTCCACTCTATGCACCATATTGAACTGGTGATGTTCACTGTTTATAACACTGCCTCAATGGCTTGGTTCCACATGAACTCTTCTCATAATCACTCAAATGATTTAATTACATAGGCCATGTTGGGACTCCATATTTTTTACTAGTGAAGCTAAACCACAATTGTGCCCTGCATGTCCAGTAGAGTGGAAAATCAGATGACTCGTTAATGAGGAGCTTGGTTTGGAAATCACAAGCTATGTGGATCTATTTTCAGGGCAGAGTTCACTGCATACAAATATGTGTCCTTTGTCATGCACATCATTTTTATCAGAGGTCTGTTTTTTAATGTCTACTTTCCATCTTTCAAGGCCCTTCCAATTTACTTTCTGCGTCTTATTATTTGCACTACATCTATTGATTCTTCCCAACATTCTAACCAAATTCTTTATTATAATCCATTGCCTCTCTAGCAGAACTGCATGTCTGATCTATGGGAGAAAAGCAAGGTTTGTCCATCCTGAAGCAGGAGTTTCAGCACCACGGACAGTGTCATTTCTCGGAAACCGTGACACACCTGGAAAAGGTAAAACAATATGCTGACTGTTATTTGTAGCTTTCATTTGTCAGATCATTTGAACATTATGAATGCAGAGAAAAATGACATGCTCCTTAAATGTATCAATTTTTCAAATCACTCTTTTTCTACTATTGCATTTTAATTTCAGATTCATGTAACTAAACCTGTTTCCTTAAGATGTCCTGTCATTTGTTGTGATTTGTTCAGCTTATGAGGGGGCATGTGATTCAGTTTCATGAGTTACTCAAGTTATGGGGCACTGAGACTCAGTTTGATCAGTTACTGAGTATATATAAGGACTGTGGTTCCATTGCATGAGATTTCATGCGCTCCTTTGCTGTAGCTGAGTTTAATATTGGTCCTGTTACAAGGCACCAGGGCCAGTGAAGTGAAAGCTACTGGCTCACTGTCATTCGGCAGTGTGAAGACAAGTCCTGTCAGGTCCAAGGAGCTGGCGACAAAGGCTGGGCACAATTCCCCCTTCTATCACTGTCACCCGTGCAGAGTGAGCAAGAGCTCATTCAGGTCAGAGAAGCACTGGTGCCCTCCCCTCCTCCCCCCAAACCCCACACTGTCACACAGAGCCTTTGAGTGTCTTTGATGGATTGCTTTATGTGACTCCATCTGACCACGCCAACTAGCTGTAAGGGCTTTGGATTCAAACCAATCGATGGGCTGACATTGAAGAATAATGGTATGAGATTGCTGTTTGGGGCATGAGAGCAGCGGAAGTTCAAGAAAGGTACTGTACTGAAAAAGTATAAAGCAGCCTCCCATAAATATGTCCTTCAATGGAAAATAGCAAAAACTGCATTTCATAATTAGCCAGGGGGTATGTTTTTTCTGTCGTGGGGGATTTTTGAAATTGCTTTTCATTCCAGACGTTCTCCCTTGTGTTGCACAGTCAAAGAGGAACGTGGCAAGGCAAGGGCTGAGCACACCATGGCAGAAAAAGAACTGCTGTCAATATTTGTTTTTTAAGTATGATTTTTTTATTTATTTCTTAGCTTTTTTCTACATTTATTACAACTTTAAATTAATGTTTTACTTAAAACTATTGGTCATTTTAATGTTTTATATATGTGTGTGTGTGTGTATATATATATATACACACACAGTGGTACCTCAGTTCTCATACACAAATTTCTTAAAAGTCGAACCAACCAGTTCGAAGAAAAAATTACCTGGAACTCGATCTGAATCTCAGAACCGTGAACGCCGACCTAAGATAACTTGTACGCGCAGGGAAATGAGTCACGCGGCACGTCTCTCAACGGAAACAAAGGGTAACGTTTCAGTCTCAGCCTCACATTCGCTATGGTAACCTCTTTTGTTGGTGATAGTGCTTTTTTTATTGAAAGTATCAAGTAATACACTGTACTTTATATCATTTTGGCAGCCATTGCTCACCAAAAAGTTACACAATAGTTGTACAAATGTTACAACCTAGGAGTTTGCCATTCACAAACAAATGAACGAATACAGGGTAATAATAAAAATAAACAATGTACCGCATGGCATAGTCTAGCATTGGTGCAGTGTTGGGCCATGGATTGGGGTTGTCACGATCTGCCGAGCCAAGACCGGAATGGCAGGGACAGGACGCAAGCATTCGGGAAACACAGGGTTTAATTGAGAACAGGCAGAACACAATGACATTACAATGACTGGACTGGGGAAACAAACTGGAATGGGGACTAAATACAGAGGACTGATGACAACAACCAGAAACAGCTGATTACACCGGGATTCCACACGAGGTTAATGGGGCGGCGTGGCACATGGAAGGAGTGGATGATCGGGGCAGGACAGGGGTAGTGTTGGGATACATTCTTTCATTCTTTATCGTTCTGGAAGCCATTAAGAAAACATGCTCTTCTTGTTTTATCCTTTTCACCTTGTGTGTATATGCTAAAAAACATATTCAGGTATAATTTTTGGGGTGCGGGAACCAATTAATTGGTTTGCTATTATTTCTTATGGGGAAAATTCGATCAGAACTCAAACTTTTTAGGATTTGAACCCGAGTTCTGAAAGGATTATTTTCGAGTTCTGACATACCACTGTATGTGTTATGTATGTGTGTGTAGAAATTTGAGTATGAGAACTGAGGTACCACTGTGTGTGTGTGTGTGTGTGTGTGTGTGTGCATGTGTGTGTGTATTTGTTGTGATCGAATGAATAAGGTAGTTATTTTTGTTATAAAACCAATAAATCTGCAAATTTTTTACTGAATTAAGGAAGTGTACCAAGACTTTCGGTTACCACTGTGTGTTTCTGTGTGTGATCGTTGAAACTTGAAACTGGCATTTACAACAGGAAGTGGAATCGGTTCTGGAGGTGGAGGGTCAGATCTGGATGCTGCGCAGGGGAATAGGGACGTTGTGGCAAGGGAGGGGTTGGAGTTGTTGAAGCCCACAAGGATGGAGTAAGTGGGCCCTTGGGAAGTGGGAGACAGATAACAAAAGAGAGGTGGAGGGAGAGGCAGACTGATATGGGGAGGAAGGCAGTGAAGCCAGAAATAATGATAGGAAGAGAATCAGCCGTTCGCCTTCAGTGAATTCCCTCCTCCTTCCAGTGCCAGATGTGCACTGATGTATGCAGGAGAGAGACGGATTGCCAAGGAGCTCCAAAGCCTCGCTGCATCTGCGTTTGCACATGTGTCTGCTTGTGTGTTTGCATGCCAGTGCTTACACAAATGCATGTGTGCTTGCTGTTTATGTGTCACTGGATGTCCGCATGCGCTTCTGTGCTTCTCTTCCCCTATCCATGCCATAAATTGAATAAGCCACGCTCTGAACTCTGAGTACAATGTATGCTGGGGTAGTCCCCTTGTTTTATGCCTCTGGCCATTTGACTGCATGTCCATATTTCAATGTCCTTCATTTCCCTGATATTGCTGACATAGGTTTTTGTACAGCTGGGCTATTAAATGCACCATTCTCTTAAGCAGTAACGGTTACTCATGGATACATATTACGCCTGACATTATAGCCTGTAACCCTTCATGCACCAGCTCAAACTCTGCTACAATTTTGTAATGAGCTTGACCTGAATGAACATGCGTGGATTTTACTGAAAATGTCTTAAGGATTAAAAAGGAAAAGATACCTTCTACACACACAACGTCAGCCTGCCCAGAACATGGCCCAGAAGTCCGTCATTCCATGTCACCGTCATTCTAATCCATCTCAGATCTACTCATTCTCATGATTGACCATCAATTTTCATTATAGGTGTGGCACCATCCAACCAATTAATGCAACACTAGGTACAAATTCCACACGGAACATATGAACTTCATGCATTTCTTTACAGCAGATCTGTACCTGTCTCCACTCACAATATCTCTGAAATAGCTGTCACTGGATCATTGCTGTAAATTGTGCTTCATTCTGCAGAAGAGACACAGGAGGCAAGAAGCACAGGGAAGATTCTTAATAACGTATCTGCACTATTGCTCCAGCCCTGGATGTTTTGCTTGGATATGAAGCAGTGGGACTTTGTGTTTTTCTTTATGGATGAATAGCACGGTAGTTGGCGCAGTTTCAAAGCACTGGTGAAAATGTATTTAACCTGGCCATTTCCTCCAACTGGGTGGCCAGAGGTGTCTTGGAAGCATTTCGATGGTTTGGATGATCCTGTTGCCAGGGAGATTTATGGGAGAGTATGCAAGGACCTATTTTGTGTTAAGCCGAATCCAAAAGCCGGTCACATATTAATGTTCTCAGGGAACATGAACCTGTCAGTTAGCGTGGCTCTGCTACCCACTATATGCTATCAGTCTCTGCAGAAATATCTGCAGGAATTCTGCTATAACTCCCTGCTGTATCCCTAAAAAAGCATTTAAAGCAGATTTTCACAGTTTGAGGGAAAGTTATGTATATTTATGAGCAGATTTTATTTAGTAATGATGATCCTACTGTGGGAAAAGTTATTAAACATTTTGACATCTTTCAGCAACTGTTATTGAATGTTATTCACAAACTGAGGGGGGTCTCTAATTGTGTTTTTCTCTCCTTGTCTAACTTTCTGTGCATTACTCTTTTTATCCTACTTATTGTACCATTTTTGCAGGGTAGTTTTATGCAAGGAAAAGGAAGCTTCTTGCAGGTCCTCAATTTGGCTCCAGGAGGCGCTGTAAGCTGTCAGGCAGCCCCTGAAATGGATATGAATTATTCATAAGGAGCCAGGCTCATTGTGAGTTGCTCGCACAGTGGCGGCTGGCTTAATTAGAAGTTCAGGCGGCCACACTGATGAAGCCTCATTAACGGTCATCTGTGCAGTCAGGGGACTCATCCTGTGGTCGCAGGACCATCTGCATAGCGCCGGTCATTGGCATCGCTCTGCGAAGTGCACTTACGCTCATGCAGAGACACCAGCTCCTCACTGCACATTTTCACAGGCTCTTCTCAGGAAGCACTCGCAAACACACAGTCAAGCGGATGGCCAGCAAACC
The DNA here is from genome assembly GCA_019775915.2 of Cyphomyrus plagiostoma. NCBI lineage: Eukaryota > Metazoa > Chordata > Actinopteri > Osteoglossiformes > Mormyridae > Cyphomyrus > Cyphomyrus plagiostoma. The sequence continues at coordinate 2,345,465 of JABFEA020000021.1, read as the reverse complement.
ATGTGACCCAGAACATACTCAAAGCGTTGTTATGCATTGTGCTGACACCTGCAAGTATCCTTACTGCAGGGGGAAAAAAACTTTTAATTTGCGTGGATCTATATGTCTACTGAAAGCGTGCGTGTGGATTTTTACTGCAGTTGTGCTCGTGTGGGCGTTTTCATTGTGGGTGTTTGTAGATATTTGCTGTCAGCAACTGATCTCGAAAGATTATAATTAAAAAATGGAGAAAAGATGCAACTGTTCAGTGGTGTGTGTGTGTGAATTTTATATCAGCATTTATGTTTGTTCCATCTGTTTTAAAAAGATGATAATTAAGACTATAATTAAAGTGTAGATAGTAACTGTAACTGTCCTGTGTGCCGTTTGTGTGGATTTTTACTGCAGATGTATGCATTTTTACCATTGTTGTGTGGGTACGCATTACCACAAGCCACATTTTTTCCAAGAGATTTTGTTCCAATAAAGAAGTTATAAACTATCTTGTTTCCTCTTTACCACCTATAAATGTCTTGGTTTTCCTGGTTTTATAAAGGATAAAAAGTGTCAGCACTGAGAAACTGGTATTTTCCAGATTTCGTTATGCTAACATTAGCCTATTATGTATTCTAGTCTCGGCAGATCTGATGTTAACCTATTACAATTACAGTCCAGATTCCGCAAAACCTAGCTTCAAATGGACTTTGTCGATGATTCAGGGATAGGGAAGATTGTCATCGTTGCCAAGTGAAAGTCCATAGTAAAAGCGTTCATAGTGGGCATTCCACTTATGGTGCTTGTTGGAGTATTTTCTGAAGAGAAGAGTGTAGATGGATATGAGCAAAATAGCTGTGGGGAAAAAGTGAATACATGACCACATATTACCTTGGAGAGCATTTATACCATAAATAAAATACATGAGCAGGGACTTACTGCCAGCAGAAATTACCCAGTCAACGTCTGACTTGCCCCTGAATGTTTTGCTCTTTTAAATTTCTAACTAAATAAAGAGAAGCTCCAGATTACTGTTTCATACAGAATATGGGTTTATGGTCATTGTGTTAAAACTATAATGACCGAACAAGCAGATGAGAGAGATCTGATGCCGTTTTGGATTATCATCTTGTCTCTTTTGCAATTTATTTCCCAGCCAAGCTGAAGGTGCCTACCTTGCTCGCACATTCCTTTAGCAAGGACACGGGTGACCGGAGAGCCTCCCGAAGCTGGATCCTCACGGAGAGCAAATTAAGTGCCCAGCGGGGGGCAAACACAGCACTGATGGAGCCTCTTTTAAAGGTACTCCTCTCCCCGCCCATGTAAAAATCATGAATTTCACATTACATCTGAGAAGGGCTAAACTTTTGAAGAACATGCTTCACAGACTCTTCAGATATAAATCTATGATTAGCTGCCATTTCAGTGAATTAAGTGAAAGAAAGCGAGTATTTTAATTATAGTTTGTCTGCCTTGTTCTTTAAGGGCAGATCAATTGCCTGTGAAATGACGCATCCTGCAGGTTTTTCTGTTCTCTATGACTCTTGTCTCTGTGGATCAGAAGCAGACGGTGATGGTAAGTGTAAGTGTGAGTGTGTAATAAAGGTCTAATGTTACCTTGCGTGTGACACACACATCCTTCTACAAAATCCTTCTACAAAATATATAATGCAGGTTCTGCTGAGATTTAGTACCGATAGAAGCTTCTAATGTAAGTTCTTGCTATTCCATATGTTCTGTTTAGGTAAGTGAAATAAAGCCATCATATTGCACGTCCTGCAGAACACCTCAGAAACCAGATTTTCTTGTTTCTGCTGGAAGTTCTGGGCTGCAGACCAAAGTCATTGAGGTGATGAGGCCTGTACTGGGCTAAGCCATCCAGTAAATGGAGAAGCCGGTTTCAAACCTTTTTTTTTGGCAAATGGAGCTGTGCTCTGTTTTCGACCTGATACGGAGGGCTAGAGGAAGGGCAAGATGGAGAGAGGGAGAAAGAGAGGGAGGGAGCAAGGGAGGGCTTGAGCTAAAAGGGAAGAGCAACGCTGAGCTGAAACTGAAGGCAGTGAGGGTAGCGGCAGCGGGGCTGACTGAGTTTAATTGGCTTTAAGGGTTGGGGGCTGTGTTCCAGCGCTCCGCACGGCACTGTCACACTCCATTAGATGCACAGGCCGGATAATGAGAGCGAGCACAATCAGCTCCCAGCAGACGTGTCCCCCAGCCACGGCTAGGCAGGCTGTCACCCCCCAACCCCACCCCCTAGCCGACTCTTCATCTCCCTCAGCCCCACAGGCTGCCATTTCGGTTGTCACACCCACCCCCAAGACTCACTCACCTCGAAACTCCTAGCAGGGACGGCTGCTTTTCCACCACTGCTCGCCCCTCTCTCGCTTTTGTGCTGCGGTAACAAATTGAGTCATGATTCTTTTCTCTGTAATGTTCGTGGTAGAGAATGGAAAATAATTTTTGAGGTTATGAATTGTGCGACGAATCCGTGCCTATATAAAGTGTCTGCATTGTGTTATAAGATTGTGTTCCCTTTGCTACGGTTGCTGCTGTGATTTCATTTCCAAGTGGAGCTACTTTAAGACAGAGGTTTGGCGTACGGTCAGGGTCGTGCTATGGAGTCCTCTAGTATGTCATGCTTGAGTAAAGGGTCCAGACACAAAGGGGTGGCTCTTCACATCGCTGTGTGAGACATCCTGTATCAGTAGACCACAAACTTCTATTACTTTCTAAAAGAGCATACTGTGATTAATATCTTTCAATTTAAATCTCTATCATGATGTTGACTCATCACTGCTGAGCTTCCTTCATGAGGAGGGAAGTTTATTCTCAGAGGCAAACCCAAAAAACCTGATGAAAGCTCATCCTGGGCAAAATTTAATCCCTGCTGGCATGTTCCGGAACCTCTGTGTATGTTTCACAACCCCTGTACATATTCCAGAACCACTGTGCATATTCCAGGCCCCATGTGTATGCTACAGAGCCCACGTGCATGTTCCAGAAGTCCTGCACATTCAGGGTTTCCATCCCATTTAAAAGCCCCTGGTTCGTCTCATCCACATTTCCATTTTACCTCCACATCCCACGTTTCCAGCTTACACCCACATCCATCCATCCACCCCTTATTTCATATTCCACGCTCCAAGTTCCCATAATCTCTCTCAACACCACATTTCATTATTTCGGTTCTTTTTTATTTTTTGTTATCCATTTCAGCTCAGCTTCCATTCTCATGTTCATTTTCCATGTTTCCAATTTCAAAATTTCGCATTCCATCTAATTTATATTCTACATTCCAGATTTTGTTCTGATTTCCATACTTCAATCTCATAAAAAAAACTTTTAAAAAAATCACTAAACTAGCAGCCCATGTAAATGCACCCATTGGCTGGAGCTTATTGCATTTTCAATTTATTATCAGCACTACTGGATGTTATTTCCTGCTTTGTGACAATTATACAGATGATCTGAGTGCTCTCCTATCTGCCTGCTCACATTTATTTCTCCTACTGATTTTCTAATTTTACCTTCTTCGTGTCTCAGCACCACTCTGACCCCAGTCTCATCCATCCACTGAAGCAGGTCAATTAAGAGGCATTTAGTTTTAAAATTGCATCAGGTAAAAGTGAACCAGCTCACACTTAAATGAGACGGTGAGCACCTTCACTTCATGAAGGCTTCTGTATCTGAAGGAACAGCCTGACTAATCATACTCAATACAGAAACATTGCCTTTAACCTTTAATTTTTAACGGGGCTACAATTTTTCTCTCTGATGCTGGCTGTCATGGTCAGATCTCATTATGGATTTATAAGTGGTTTAGTTTATCATTATTATTGAATTTCAGTATCTTTGGAGGCTATTCGTCACTGAATATTTTGCTGTGGAAAAAATATTCTAATATTAAACCTTATTTTATACAGTTATTGCTTCTGCGGTTTCAGTAGCCTTAGAGCAACCTTTAAAACAAAGCCGGGTTGCTGGGTACTGCAGTGAAGAAGCTAAATAAGGAATGAGGGTCCACTTCCTCCTGTCCAAAATGCATTATTTAGTAGCGAGCAAAAAAATGATAGTAAAAGTTCCTCAAGTTTCCTAAATGGCAAATGCATTTTCTGTGTATAACATTCAAAGACCTAATGTCTGTGCAGTGGTTGTAAATACATTGTGCTGCTTTCCTTTAAAACTCACAGCTTGCTTATTCTCAAAATGCCATTGTTCATTATATTCTGGCAATAAAATACTAAAAGAAATACAACCATGGGAGGTGATTAATGTGGTCCAATTGATGAGTCCTGAATAGACTCTTTGGCCATTTTTAACATCAAATGTTGCATTAGAATATCTGTAAATGAATGTGTATTAAATATGGAAGGACTTTGTGTATTTATGGTTTTATAACATCTAAGCGACTGTATAAGGGTCTAGGGACTATGGACACTACAGCACCACTGTGTCTTTTTCCTGGTCTGAGTAGTGGAAGGAAAATGGTATTCATTATCCAAACCGCTTATCCTACTGGGTCGCGGGGGGTCCAGAGCCCATCCCGGAAGCAACGGGCACGAGGCAGGGAACAA
>JABFEA020000021.1:2304713-2319693 GCA_019775915.2 Cyphomyrus plagiostoma | reverse complement strand
GTGCCCGTTGCTTCCGGGATAGGCTCCGGACCCCCTGCGACCCAGTAGGATAAGCGGTTTGGAAAATGGATGGATGTCCCACAGCAAAGAGTTAATGAAGTATGACCCCATGTATAGATCCGATGTGTATGTAATGCGTGAATTTAGTTTAATAAAGACAAATAGTATATAGATGGCCATTGCAACTACTTCCGATAGATCTAGCATGCAACACTATTGTTCTAGCACTAGCTAGCTCATCTAATGCAGTGGCAAAACAGAAGGAAGGGAAATGGACCCCTTATTCCCAGCAGCATATGACTCCACAGTGTTAGATTGCAGGGTTAACCTAAATTATATCAAGTGATTATAAAAGCCTCATAGTTTAAATACAGGTCCAGGTCAATCATCCATTTATTGAGAATAGTCAATTACAGTCTTCTTTTAGAAACATTTTTTACTTGCACTCGCTCTCAGTTCAGAAAAGATATGTTATCTTTAGTACTACTTAATTACTTTTTCCAATGGTGTTGCCTTGTGGATTTTGATGCAAAATTTAATCCTGAAGCTTTATGTCCTTCTGAATTACTATTGGTGTTACAAAGCATGGTTCAGCTTTTACTAGGGTACCAGAAGGTCCAGTTAACAGAGGAGGTATTCTTCCCAGTGCTGAGCACCATAATGATAACATTGGGGGATAGAGATCAGGACCTTGTGATTTACGTAGCAACCCTGATGATCACAACCTCTACATGCTCTAACAGAATTAAAGCAATACAAATATGAATTTGATAGAGAACATACCCCAATTTTTTAATTGTTGATACTAATCAGTAAATAGTTTGTTTTCCTGAAGGACATGAATTTCAATCCATTAATTTGAAATGTACACAACACAAAAATGTATGGAAAGCAATACAAAAATGGCAGAAACACTATTACTGAAAATTGTATTTTGAAGAATATATTGTAATTTTACTTGATGAGTGACAGAGTGAGAGTAAGAAAGTATGGAGTATCTTAAAGGGAAGGAGGAAAAAATTACATTTTATTGTCAGAATGAATTCAATAATTTTACATTATTCATCACATTTTAAGAAGGAAGCTGTCGCTAAGCAGTTTCTCAGAGGTAATAAAAAACAGAGATAACCAGCGTGCTAGTGTGGTTGAACAAAAAATGGTTTCCCACCTCATAAAGGTAGGTAAGGGGGAGCGCACTGATTACAGCGCATTGCCGCACCCACCACATAACTAACCACCTCAGGGATGAGAACTTGAGTGCAACCCCGCAGTGGGTGATACCTCAGCACTACACTAGTTCAAATTGACCAGTGTGACTTTTTCTGGTGGCTGGAGTGCCGATACTGCCACCAGCCCCCATATTTCCCTGTAAATTGGAGGATCTCTTTACAGCCCTGGATGTAGATTATCGTCATACCCAGGACGAAGCAAATGCAGGGTAAGAGCCTTCCTCAAGGGCCCAACAGAGTGAGACCACTGCTGGGACAGATCCCTAGCCACAGAGCCACCACTCCACCCACCTCATAAAGACCAGTTTATAATACTGAAAAATCTCTACAAATGTAAAAATCACATACCACCAATAGGATTGTAAAAATATGCAATTGTACCTTGGTCACAGAGATAATGATTTTTGAAATAAAAAGGAAACTACTGGATAGACTTTGAGTATGATAAAGGAGGAATGACGACTTGTGTAAATATGGGTCCTGCCGAACTAATATTATTTATGGTGTTTTACTGCCCTCTTATGGTTATTTTTAAATTAACCCTTATGGCTTGTTCTTGGTAAAAATCCGATTTTCGATTTCAATCGATCCCTACTCAAAATCAAACTACAGATGACAAATAAATGGTTCAAAACAAGTTTTAACTTTATTTTACTTTAAAGTGCAAGTCAAAAAAGATGCTTGTGAGATGGCAGACCACGCCATTGTAAACACTTTTAGAAACTTGTAAAAACTTTTAGCATGTTAATGAATCCCGGCTTTTCCACAATATATATGAACACCATGTCTTTCGCAATATACATCGCGACAGCGTTTCTTATCGCTTTCTACCGTGCCCCATTCTTATCATATGGCACACAGTTCGAAAACGTGTCAGGGACGGTTGCTTGCTTAACTTTGGATGTTGTGCTGGTGCTGTGTGTATTTTCATTTCGCTTGGAGCTGCACTTCTCCCACTGCGGTGTGTGCACCTGCTTTAGGTGCTGAAATAAATTTGTCGTGCTGCTTCCTTTGGTTGCAGCAGTTTTTAAACACTTTGCAAGGACGACTTGTTTCCGACTGTGTCCGACGGCGCAAAACCGGACTATCGTCTTGTTATTTGGGAATCCGCTACAGTGTTTGGGTGCGCCGCGCTAATATACCCGTAAAGAACGGTGCGTCGCATTAGTTCCGCTTTTAGCGCTCGCGTGTAAAATAAGCAATAAAATCGATTTTCATAAAAACACATCGTCCTGAACTGTAAATTCGAATTAATCGATGAAATCGATTTATCGCCCACCTCAATGTGCTAGTTAGATAAATGAGCACCAGTTTGCAAAAATAAGGTCCTTTTAACACAAGGAGCACTAATAGTAATACAGACTGCAGACAGCACTGTCATAAGTATTTTTGACACAGGCAGCAGACGGTAAAGATTATTCCACAACATAAAGCATACGGTCTCTCGATACATTTTGAGAGGTATTCATTTTCTCATCCGCCCAGCCACTGAACTGCTGTCCCAGTGAAACCTAACGTAGATGCAGTCATATAACATTGGGCCAATTTCAGCACACCTTTCAATAAAGGAATTAACAACTTCACCAAACAGAGAAGAAAGTTTTCTTTGGACAAAAATTTGGTAATAGCATGAGCAATAGCTTGGAAAGTCTCTTAGGAAAATTTATTTATTTTATCATTGAACTGAATCAGCTGAAAGCGCATCGTGCACTGGTCTGATGGCCATGGAGAATAGAATAGAAACTGGATGAATGTAATGACTGCTTGGATTTAAATATAAAAATGAATTTATACATATTACATATTTATATGAGATAATGAATTATAACTTAATACGGAAAATATGTCAATATCAAAATAACATTTACAGTAATATTCCATATAATGACATGACTCAAACCACCCCCCCAAAAGAATGCAATTACAGTGGTACCTTGGTTTGCGAGCATAATTCGTTCCGGACACGTGCTTGTAATCCAATGCATTACGTATATCAAAACAAATTGTCCCATTAGAAATAATGGAAAATCAGATGATCCGTTCCACAACCCCGTGTGGAATCCCCGTGTGATCAACTGTTTCTGGTTGTTGTCATTAGTCCTCTGTGTTTAGTCCGCGTTTCAGTTTGTTTCCCCAGTCCGGTCATTGTATTGTCCGTCTGCGTTTTGCCTGCCTTAAAGGACCAACAGTTTTAAAACTACATACACAGGGTGACTGTATGACAGAACTGAGTTCTATAAACATGGTTCATAAAAGAGAACCTCTCCATTCTGTGCAGCTGAACTAAGGTTGTCCAGAAGAGGTCAGCACTAGCAGATCACTCCATTACACAGATAGAGTGCATATTGCCCTAGTGTTGAATGGCTATTTCATTTGTGGTAAACATTGTGCTGAAAACACTGCAATATGAAAATGCCAGAAGAACAATCACAGCAGATATCCATCACTGATTGGGGGTGAAAAAATAATCAATGATAGAGAAAAACACTTTGCATTTTTACTCATTTATCATATTGGGAAAAAACATGCTTTCTAGCTGTAGTCACTGCCTCCTTTGGAATCCCACAATGTAGCGCTTGTGTCATTTGTTCATATCCATTCTATCCATCCTTCTTCCAACCATTTATCCTGGTCACTTTTAATGGATGTGCACTCTCCTTTATGGCAGTTTATTTTCAGCAAGCTAACCTCCCAGGACAATTCCGTTTGGCTGAAGTTTATGTAATTTTTAAATCTGACTGGTGCACATGTTGATAATATTGTCAGAATGTTTCTTCTTCAGTGGCTGGCTTAAAATAATTGATCACATGAATGACTGCAGAAACTCCACTCAGAGACTCTAGTGTGGCTCAGTGTTACGTCCCGCTCTGTCCGATCCTCCAGTGTGCCACGCCCACCTCATTACCTCTTGTGATCTCCAATTGTTCCCACCTGTGTGGCATTGCCGCATGCCTGTCTTGTGACTGTCCTGTATACTTAGGTTTGCGTCTGCGTCTATTCCGGCAGACGCAGCATTGACGTTGTTTAATGTTGGTGTGCGCAGTAATAAACCCTCGTTTTCCCTCACTCCTGAGTGGATTTCCCTCCTTCGCCGCCTTACACTACCGACGTTCATAACAGAATGCCGCGTTTCCCTAAAAGCACGGAGCAGCAGACCGAGTCCGAGCGGCTCGGTCTGCTGCAGGAATTCGTGCACTGGCGGTACCAACCTGAGGTACGGTGGGACCCCGCGGCCCTGGAGCTGGCCAGCCGGGGTGCCGACCTCTTATCAGGGGAACGCCCGGCTGGTCACCAGTATCCGCTCACCCGGGCACGTAAGCTCCTCCGACAGCTGCGGAACAGGATCGGCGAACAACAGGCAGAGTGCACCGCTCCAGCGAGCATTTCTTTGGGAGCCTGCTCGCTGATCCTGGCCAAGGAGGATAGAGGTGAGCGAGGGAGCTACCCGGTCACCTGGGGGAAAACCGCGGAGGATGAACCGCCTCCGCTGGAGCAGTACCCCTTCCGGCCGGAGCGCATTGCCGGAAGGTGGATTAGCCCGGTAAGGGACACTATCCCGCGGATCCCAAGGGCTTTTAAAGGGGCAGTACCCGAGTGGCCGATGCTGGACCTGCCGCCGCTTGCGCTGCCTGAGGCGGGCTACAAGGCGCCTCGGCCGACAGTTGCTGCAACGCCTGTGGCCACCAAGCCCGCAGCCGCCAAGCCCGCAGCCGCCGCTTCCAAGCCCACAGCCGCCGCAGCTCCCGAGGCCGCCACGCCCGCGCCTCCGCCTGCAGCTGCCTCGCCTGAGGCCGCCACGCCCGTGCCTCCGCCTGCAGCTGCCTCACCTGAGGCCGCCACGCCCGCGCCTCCGCCTGCAGCTGCCTCGCCTGAGGCCGCCATGCCCACGCCTCCGCCTACTGCTGCCTCGCCTGAGGCCGTCACGCCACGCCGGAGGCGGGACGAAGGACCGGCCCCGAGGAACCGGAGGGGAACCCGGCGGCGACCGGCGACTAGGAGCCGGAGGACCCGCAGGCAGCCACCGGACAACGGGCAGGGCCTGTACTGGCGCGCCAGAGGGCGGGATGGGAGGGACCCGAACCCTCCATAGGTGCCCCCTTCCCTTCCGGGAGACAGAGAGGCGGGGACCCCGTTGGGCTCCACCCCTCTGGGGCACTGGAGGTTGAGCCGGGTGTCCTCCTGGGTCCGGGGAATCCAGCAACCGGATCCCCGAGGGGTCCCACTCGAGCTCCTCCTCTTCCGCCATGAGGGGAGGAGTAATGGTGTTGTCCGGGACCTCCTTGGGGACACAGTGTCCTGGGCTGGACGGGTCCTGGGCCGCTGTGGCTGCAGCTTCGGGCTGAGTAGAAACAGGTGGGGCCGCGGGCGGGGCCGCAGGACGAGCAGGAACAGGCTGGAACAAGCAGGGCCGCGGGACGGGCAGGAACATGAGGGGCCGCGGGCCCAACAGGAACATGAGGGGCCACGGGCGGGGCCGCGGGCCCAACAGGAACAAGTAGGGCTGCGGGCGGGGCCTCGTCTCGTCCGTCGCCTCCCCTGGGGCACGCTCGGTGTGCGCGCCTTTAGGGGGGGTTCTGTTACGTCCCGCTCCGTCCGATCCTCCTGTGTGCCACGCCCACCTCATTACCTCTTGTGATCTCCAATTGTTCCCACCTGTGTGGCATTGCCGCATGCCTGTCTTGTGCCTGTCCTGTGTACTTAAGTCTGCGTCTATTCCGGCAGACGCGGCACTGACGTTGTTTAATGTTGGTGTGCGCAGTAATAAACCCTCGTTTTCCCTCACTGCTGAGTGGATTTCCCTCCTTCACCGCCTTGCACTACCGACGTTCATAACACTCAGTAGGTTAGATTACTGTATCTGTAATCCAAAAATTGCTCATTTAAATCCTGTGGGCAATATGGCAACATCACTGGTGGGCCCTCAATCCCAATTCTTCCAGGTTTCACCCTGCTTTCGCAATTGTATGGATAGACATGTGCCAAATAAATGTAAAGCCCAAAAGCAACATATGACACTACACAAATTAATGCCTAATGATCTTCATTACTCTGATCATTATGACAGCCTAAGTGTTAAGGCCAATGTCAATATTTTAATTAACCATCAGAAAAAATCATCATAAATGATGATCAGAATTATGCCTCAGTGATTTATAGATGCTCAAATGAGGAAATGTGCCCCATATAGATTTCTTTGCAGGTAAACTCATTGTATAATCCTTTAAAAGCTTTGAACTTGAAGTGTGAAACTTCCATTTTGTCTCAAAATTACACACTTCACTATGTATAAATATGTGACCTCATTCCTGTATTTGTCCTGCATCTTAGTTAAAATTCACTGACAATTACCCACTTTAGCAACTTCCATGATGGGTCTAATTAGCCCCAGTTGTGAACAATTACCTGTCCCCCAGAGAACTAGTGCTTAATGATCTCTGTAATTACACACTACAAGTGGTTTTACACTTTAACAGAATCAGCATCAGCTGTGTTAAGAATTTTGAATCTAGCATTGCTATAACTTTTAAATACAGCAACAATAAGCTAAAGAGCTCAAGTATTAAATACAGGACTTCAATAACAATTGTTCTATCTCTGATTACACCAGATAAGGGAAGTAAAACACAATGCAGCAAAGTTTTGAATTTGTTGTTTTGAACCAATCTAAATACTTTTACTCCAGTAAACTTTATTAATCAGTGCAATATCATTTCTAATATGATTTCAAGTAAACTATGTGCGGTTAGGGGGGGCAGCATGTGGCTTAGAAGGTTGTAAAGGTGTAAAGAGTATTTCCCTACAGCGATCAACAAAGTATTAATTTGACAAATAAAGTGTATTCTTAACACAAAACAGCCAAAAGCACTCTATGACATTTAACATAACCGACAACTAATGATAAAGGATTAGAAATAGCCCTAAAACGTAGGTTGACAGTTAGTTATTCTGAATTTACAGGTTTCAATAAAACACGTATTACTGTCCAGTTTGTGTGCTCGTTATGATTTCTTTCAGGGGCAGCAGTGACTTAAAAACTTTTAGCTACTGAAACAATGAGAGTTCGATGCTAAAATGCACCAAATTTGCAATGACACAATACCAACACCAGAGTGCGCCATTCGCAAAGCTCACAATATCATTCGGGAAAACAGAGCATAACTTTGAAGTAAACATTCCTTTAATCAACCAAAGCCTGGCGAGTACTTACTCTCTATCGCGCGCGCAAACACACACATATATATGTATATGGTATACCTTGTAAAGTATATATAAGGGCGGCAACCATAATATCCCCCACAATCCATTCAACTATCTTCCAGCCACCTATATCCAGGTCTCGATGAACGTGGAACATATCCCAGGAACCAGAAGGCAGGGAACAGGCTGGACGAGATGTCAGTCTTTCAATGTACAGTTCTTCTCACGATCCACAATGGTGACGGATTCACATAATCACAGACCGCAACACAGTTCCACCTCGCAGACAATCCCTGCTTAAGTTTCACGCCCTAATTTCTGTCTATATTCAACAACCAATTGCTACTCGTTTATCAATGCCTCATTTCCGTCTGTTTCCGACAGCCAATCGCTACCCGACTCTCAATGCGTCGTTTCCGTCCAATATTCAGTGGAGGTAGAATCGTGGACTGCCTCGTAGCGTTTCGTAAATCTTCGGGTAGCTGGACGTTTTAAGGAAAACAAACCTTTTTTGACGAACATATCAAGGAAACCGTTCTGAAGCATAGGTTGTTGACAGCGACGCGGTTTATGCAGGAGAATATTTTGTGCATTCGGCGCATCTGTTGGGATCTTTAATGATTTTTATTTCGAATTGGTCCGTTGAGGATTAAACGTTGCGCGCCGTGTCGGATGCTTCCGGACGGCCTGGGATGGGAAAGTCGAACTACGATTAAAGAGTGAACCTGCAATCAAAGGTAAGAGACGTTCGTTTTGGATACAACAGGTCACCATGAACGTTGTGAATGTTTTAAATAACCATCCAACTTTTTGACGATTGCACTGGCCGTAAGTCTGTTTACTTGCTGACGGTAGGCTGCTGTTAGCCGCGGGCTAGCTAGTGATACAGGCAACCGATTTACCTGTTCGTTAGTTGGATAACTTGCCAAATATTGACATGTGGTTACTTGCGTAGTTCCCCTTTCGAGTTTGTTATTCATGAGTTAACTGTATACTTCGCTATCTAACCAGTGTAAAGAGTTTGTAAACAGTCTCTGGCCGTTAATTTCTTAGCTAATACGATAAGAAACCGCTTCTAATGTGCTAGTTTTTATAATTACTCATTATTATAAAAGCGATTTGTTTGCTGTTTGTATACGATTTAGTGGGCTGGATTTGCTAAATTATAGCAAATGTTGCTACTAGCAACGACGCAATAGATTGCTTTCTATATGCAAGTAACTCAGATTGCAATGTTTCCTTCTATTAAAGATACTTAACATTTTATTAATCGTTTATAAAATTAGTTTCTTTTGTAACTAAACTCTAGGAGTAATATTTGTACATGTTAAATCTATGATGTGTCATCTTGTAACTGAATCATGTAACAGACTTCATTTTCAGGCCCGTTTATTTGTTCTCAAACACTTCTCTCCTGTATATATCTTAAAAGTGTGGGGTTTATTGAATATTTCCACAATTACTCTGTTTAGGACGAACAATTCAGGTTAAGGAACTTGAATATGCTGTTCTGTCTAAACATCAATGTTTATGTTCAACACTTTCAAGGGCTTATGTTTTGCTTAAGGGTGCAACTATGGTCAGATTCTTTTTAAATTAATTAAGCAGAAAACGATATGCGATTCGCATGGTAGTTTCTTTCTGATATGGTTTCATGTTAGGTAAAAAAAATCAGTCACAATTTCCCCCCACTTCAATTTCCTTTAGCGCTTAAACTGACACTTGGTAGATTAATCTTGCACACCTATGCTGTTATTATTCTATGAATGAAAATCTGTTTATTTCAATATCTAAAGCCATTCCTGGTTGTTAGAAATCTAACATTGACCCACTAACTCACTTTGAAGTGCGTGAAGTAGGCTAACTTGCCTAAAACATCAAAGGCATCAAACCATTGGTTTCTCAATGGATCGTAAGTGAGAAAGTTGTTGATAGGGAGTGATTAATGTTTGGTTTCTGGAGTTCTGCTTGCAGTTCTTGCATTACGTCTAGGCCTGACACTATCGACTATTTTTCTTTTGTTTAATCTATCGACTATTGTATTGATTGGTCAATGAATCTAAATGATTAATTTTCCTCCAGATAATCAACTTGACTATTTGATTTAATTCTATTTTGATGAAAACAAACTGTATGCGGTTACATGGTTTTAGATAATGTATGCAGGCTTTACAGTCCTATATGAACATTATTTTCACCCACAATTCAATAAGCAGATTAGTAGTATGCCTAAACATAGTGAGATGGATATAGTGATGCCAAAGGTTAGTAATCTGTATAAATTTGTATCCTTATGCTTAATGAATTTGCTTAGCACGGCATGCCACATGCAACACAAGCAATAAGCACTGAAGTTGTGATAAAAGAAGGTCATTCACAAAAATTTTAAAAGAGGAGATACTGCGGTTAAACAAGGTAAAAAGATGTTGGTAGTGTGGTGGTACTTTTGCTGATTAAAGTCCAATACTTGTTTTGTAAATGTTTATTTTTCTTTCAGTTCATAAATTCTTTTCTTTTATTTAATGTCCATTTTCATTTCAGTTTTAGTCCCAACAAGAACAGTGTGCATGAACGCACCCACCGGCACCGTCAGTCAACGTAGAATAAGCCCAGATTTTAGCCTAAACATTTTTCACAAACACTTATTCAATGGAGTTTCTAATGTACAGACAGACAAATTTTATTACTTTAATAATGAGTGGTTTAGCAGCTACAAGGACAAAAGATAATAAGTTTTCTGTACTGATGGTAAACTAATAAACATGAATAGACGACAAGAAGGTTTGCCGGTCTAGAATAGCGCCTGTTTTCTCTTCAAGTGCTCATGAACAGCGCTAGTACCGCCCTGGTATGCCATCACACCTTGCGCAGTGTAAAACCATCTTCATGTTTTGTGATAATTTGAACCACTCTCATAATTGCAAAGTGTTGTTAAAGGAAAGCATTTGTTATAACGAATTTTGAACTGCTTTATAAATCAAAGGTAACTAATTTTTTTTCAAAAAAAGATTTAAATTATTGATGTCAACGTATTTTCTGCATAAACATCATTGACTACGTCGACTAATCATGGCAGCCCTACTTAGGTCTTCATTTTTTATTAGCCTCAAAGTAGAATCTGGTGACATATTCTATCACTTTTGTCCTTTGTGAAATCCCCCTTCATTTTCAGCCCCAGATTAGGACTAGTACTTGTCATCTGCAGATGTTTGCCTCCCCTGCCAAATTGTTTAGTAACAGGATGTGTTAAATGCAGTGGGGAGAAACGCAAGTCAGCTTGCAAACCAATAATTGTGCTTTGTAGCATGCAAAGTAGCAATACGGCTATTGCCACCTTGCTGTCCTTTTCTCTACAATGCAAATTTTGGATCAGGACATGGATTTTCCCCTTGTCTTAAATGGCAGATTCAAAGTATTGTATATCTGTGGGTTTATTAATAGTCACGCATCTGGTCAGGTAAAGTTGGATTACTGTATGTACACTATAATAATCTATACCACAAGTGTGTCTGCTGGGCTGTGGCATTAGTAAATGGTGTCCTGTAGTTGTGTTCTGGCCATACAGCAACTCTGGATATAACAGACTTTTTTGTGAGGACCCTTGAAGTCTGTTATAACGGGATTTTACTGTATCGGATGATATCGGACAAGTAACCTGGTGCCGGTATCTCACAGAGACGATTATATCCTTTGTCGGGGAAGTAGACTTAAGCTACACGCTAGAGGTGCACCGATTTGATATTCTATATTGGCACCAATCCATACCTAATCAGATGGATTGGGTATCAGCGATATGTGACTGCTGAAAACTAAACAAGTAAATAAGACGTGGATCAGTCTGTAAAAAGATAACACCCATTCTTGTTAAATCAATTTGTACAATCACACATCAGCTCTTTCCCATTTTAGATGTATTCTCACAGCATTCAAGCTGAATGCAAACCCTGCCACTCAGTGTACTTGATACTCAGTGGGTGTGAGCCCAGTGATTTCTACCTGGTATGATATCATGTGCATACCCTTTGCAGTAGGAGCGTAAGAACATCAGCAAAGAGGGTGATGAAATGCAACTTGCATGCTTGCAAAAAATGTCTGCAATATAGAAGTATTTTACCCTTGAAACAGTCAGTTTCACAGCCGTTTGCAGTCTTTGTAAAAACAAAGTTTTGAGGTGGAAGTATTTAGTGGAGAATCCCACTCATGGTACACGCAAGTGTGCCAGACAACGACAGTAATATGAAAAAAGCAATGGATGATTTAGGAGTCGCTAGCTTGTGCTGTTTTTCGTAGTGACACTGCTATACAAACCAGAGCATGTGAGCGGAGTGGAGCGGTGAGAATTTCCGCTCCTCGCTCACGAGGCTGTTGGCTCCACCCACTCCTCTGCTCTAATTTGCACTAAACCGCTCTTCGCTCCACTAAACTTTCCTCCCACTCCAGTCAAATTGCTCCACGTTCACTCCAATTTAAGAGGGACAAATAATCTGCATGCCTAACAAATGTCACCTTAAACTGAAGCCTTATATAAATATAAAGAAATGTGAGCAAAAGCAACATTGCCACTCAGAACAGAAAATATTTATTTTTAAACAACATATAGGCAAAAATGGACAGGTTTAGCGATGGCATTCCACACACAAGCTTAAAAATAATGGAATTAGTGGACTTAATAGCCTAAAGAATATACAGGCTAAGCATCCATGTTTTAAATTCCTCAGATATTTTCTGTTGGTGCTGCTGCTGCGTCTCTCTCTATAAAATAAAATTTCGCTGACAGCGTTACGTGAATTAAAAAAAAAATCCTATTAGACGTAATTTGAATGACAAACTAATTTATTTGATTACCAAATTATAGGCTTTTATACTTTTACTTTATAGACTTGATATGCTACAACCATATAAAACTTGCTCACGTTTTGCTCTGGCCTCCACGTAGCGCACTCTCGTGTTTGTGAGAGAGGTCTTTTTAGATTTCAAAGTGGATCTAAATCTTGATAAGTGTACAGATGAATTCTGGGTAGATTTGCACATGCCTCAGAGTCGTAGTGTGAGCGGTATTGGAGCGAGACAGAGTGACCACTCCAACCTTAATTAAAAAACTGCTCCGCACTCTGACCAAATTTTGCCCACTCCGCTCCTCGCTCGCGGTCTGCTCCACTCCCCTCACATGCTCTGATACATATGGCTTAGACAGTATCTAATATTTCTTACCATCATACCACCTGGACATTGTATGATAAATTATCAAATGCAAAACTATTCCAGTGTACTTTATTTTGGGTAAACTTTCAACTCCTTTTTTGCTTCATAGATAATATTAATATTTACATATGTTTGCACGTTTATCTTGAAGCAGGAAAAGTGTAACTCATTGGTTCATCACACAGCTTGGCTAAGCCTCTGGTTTATGACGTCATAAAACATGTAGTGTGCAACTGTTCTATTGTCTGCTTTCTTTTTGCCTCCAGTAATGATGTTGCAGTCAAACTTAAAATCAGGTGTGCTCAATTTAGACTCATATTAAAAGAACTAACCTGCTGATTTCGTTCACAAAAGTTCGCACCAGCATCTAATACACAGGTTAATTCATCTTTGTTACCTCAAAATAATTTATAACCGTCTTAACGTAAATGCTTAATTTGATGACAGACTAGATGTGCCAAAAGAAAATGATCTATCAATTTAACGAGTATTAGACATGACAGGCCTCAATGCAATACTTCCTACCGCTTGTATATTATATGGTCAATCTCAAACCCTGAATGTAAGTTAATTACCACTCTGCCTTCCATTGTCTGTTTCATTTGCGAACATCCTTTTCATTCCTCCAAAGCACAAATCTTTTATAGCTGACATTAGACAAAATCTCCTTTGGCTGCCAAATGCCACTTAAAACCTTCTGAAAGCATTTCTCTCCCCCAGAGAGAGGGGGGGGGGGCATCCTTGGCCCTTAGGATTCTGGGTTGGGATGCAGAATTTGGGGATTTAAAGATTTTCTGGTTTGGTATTCAGTCTTGTCCCATGGATAGCTTATGGCTCCTCCTGTGCTGCAGTTCTCTTGTAATTACACAACACTCCACTGCTTTTAAAAGAGAAACCTCTCTGAAAATGTGCTTTAGCATAATGGTTAGATTACAATAGGGGTTTTCAGTCCAAATAAAAATGAGCAGAGAATGCAGAAATATTTTGGCCAAAAGGAGACTTGTTTGGACCCCTCAATTCTGACACTCGCAGATTTAAGGATTTGAGAATGCTGATAATGACCAAAGAGCAAATTCAGTTCTTTACAGGGTATTTTGGTGGATTTTTAGGAGATCAGCTCAATTCATTCTGTATTACCACATTATCAAATTATTTGTATTTGCACATCTTGTACAATTTCCCCAAAACATGGCATTTTATGTTATATTTGGGAATGTGATATTTTTGCATTATGTGTGAATAATCTTGAACTTTATCTTGCATACAGTGAACATTTTATGTAAATTGAGCATGGCCTGATTGTATTGGGGTTTGTTTGATTCTACCCAAGGTTCAAGGTTTTCTTGTTTTTCAATAAATCAAGGAAACTACAGCTGAACATGACCTTGAAGCACGAGTTTTTGACAAGTGGATATGCCACAAGTGGATTGGTTTCGTTAGGCTATTAAAGGGAGAATTGTTTTTTCTTTTAATTTTGCCCCTCCCCCTGTAATATTGGTCACTTTTTCAGCAATAGCTCTTGTATGGGGATGGGTGGCCCAGCCCGGCTGAATTCCAGTTATTTATGCCTTTAACTGCAGCCTTCTATTGATGGGGCAGCTGGAGCTATTGAATGAGCCCATTTCCATGGCAGTACAGCCACAGGAAGTGGGGTGGGAGCCGTCTGCAGGCCTGAAAGGCATACCCAATGAAAGTGGAGATCTGCCACAAGGCTTATGCATGAAGTTTTGCAATCAAGTCTCTTTATTTAAATTTAGCGCATTGCATTTTCATTTATGTATAATAAATTTGCTTGTTGAAAATCTGTTACATGCGCAACTCATTTAAACATAATCAATGTGTATTTTTATGAAATTTAGGTGAGAGTGTCTACAGAAGAAAAAAGGGGAGCATGTTAGCTTGCAGTCACTGTTTCCTCACACTGATGGGGTTGGGGGTTAAACCCCCACCTAGGCTCTGTGCGTGGGTAGAAGGGCTGTGCAATATGCCATAAAATTCATATTGCGGTATAATTTGAACCATAGATGGTAGATGGTATATATTGCGGTATATGATTTGATCTGTAAATTTCAATACACTATAACTGTTTTTGAAAGGGTAACATATGTCCATTTCAAAGGCATTGCAGTTGGAAGTTGTATAGTAAACTGTTAAAACATCAAAGGCATCAAAACTAGGAATGAACACACGTGAAGTTATGTACTTAACAAAAAAAGGTGAAATAACTGAAAACGTTTTATATTCTGGTTTCTTCAAAATAGCCACCCTTGATTACTCTGATTACTGCTTTGCACACTCTTGGCATTCTCTCGATGAGCTTCAAGAGGTAGTCACCTGAAATGGTTTTCCAA
>JABFEA020000021.1:2185583-2244604 GCA_019775915.2 Cyphomyrus plagiostoma | reverse complement strand
GCTTTATTTGGTTAATCGTCCAGTCTGTGAAGTAGGCATTCAAGTAAGAATTGCATTGTAGTATGACTCATTTCCTGGCGCGTACTATTTATATTAGGTCGGCATTCACGGTTCGACTTATAATATTTGTTCGAGATCTAGGTCAATCAGATTTATTTGACTTTCAAGAAATTCGAGTTCTAGAGAGTTTGAGAACCGAGGTACCACTGTATTTTTATGAGAGTCCTAGCAGACTCAAAATCCAGGGTTGCATCTTGTTACATCACCTAATGTTGTGTAATATGTAAGGTAATATAGAATGACTTGCATTGGCAACATGATTACACTCCTAATCTGATTAAAAATGTTTCTTCTGTTTTTGAGCTTAATTTTCCCCCCAATGTTTCACAATGAGTCCTGAACCTGCAAGCATGTTCCAGTTAAGTCACGACTCAATTCTGTCTGTGAAATTAACCACATTGAGTTTGAGGCCTTCATCCAGAATGTGAGTTCAGTTGTAAAGAGTTCTGCCTTCAACAGAGTGGAGAAGCATAACATGAAAGGGCAACTCTGTAAATTCGGGAGCTGTTACAGTTCCTTGCTCCCGACTGCCAGTGTATACACAGAGGAAGCACAGTTACGGCATTACACAACTCATGTCCTGTCCTGACAGAGCAGAACAGCAAATCTTAAGTCCTATCTCTGGCCCACACTCCACAAGGCCTGTCTCTAGTGACCATTGAACACATTTTTCATCTGAGCAGAACAGGAGATCCTATTTCAGATTAGTGCTATAGTGTAGCATTTGGATTATTTCACAGTGCATTTCTTCACCAGTTGTATTGGAGAATTCCAGGTCACAGTATCCTGAATTTTTCACATTAGAAAAATGTACTTGTAATTAAATTTGCAAATAAATGGTAGATGACTGGTTTCACTCTATCCTCCTTACCCTTTTCCAGGACAAAGATAAAATCTCCTCAAACAAGACACTTAAATTGGAGCGAAGTGATGGAGGTAAAGAGATGAAAGAGAAGGCTCCAAAGAGGAAGCTGTCCTTTACTGTTGGCACCAATGGGGAGAGAGATTCTGACTCAGGTAATCCCACAGAGAAATGGGGTCAAGCAGTCTGAAGTCATCCTGAAACAGATCACAGAGAACGGGGAAAAACTTACGTGCACATGTGAGCTATTCTGGGAGGTGTTCATTGCAGAATGTCATGAGCTTCTGACAATGTTGATCTTTTTTACCATCTTTCTGAATTATAAGTGTACTCTTTTTATTGTTATGTCCACATGTGATAATTTTGTTTAGTTATATACATTTACAGTACAGTACCTTTTTTAAACTTTTTTACATAAGTTGTAATAGCTGGCTTTCCTAGATATTTTAGCTGTTACAACCTTTTGGGTGGCTTCTGTGATGAGTTGCAGTGGTTCTGTGATTCTTGTCATAATGTGAAAGTGCGATGGGGTCAAAGGAATAGAGCTTGGGGTCTGTAGCCATTTGGAGGTACAACCTTTACCTAAGTCTACTCCTATCTGCCTCTTTTACCCTTAATATATTTTTTTACCACTCTCTCATTTCTCCTGTCTCTGTTCCAAGTTTCTTGTAAGTGCACTTGGTATGTAAAGTGTCCAGTGCCAGTCAGGCAGTGATCCTTCTCAATTTCATTACCTAAAACCTGAGCTTTTTGTACCCTGAATTCACATTCCACACACCCACATGATTATAATTATGGTTTTGAGTTGCTCTTGATTCTCAATAAAGGACTACTGTGAAGTTTAACTTGGATCTTGGGACAATGGTTGTTCATCTAATGTAAATCCACCTTATGACTCTGTGATGTCTGTGTTGAAACATCTCTGCATTTTTTCTGTTTCATAACATGGTGATAAACTTGTGTACATTAGGAAGTAAACACACAGGATCCAGGAAACAGGTATCGGGATTTAAAGAAATGAATTACTATCAAGTCATCCATAGAAAAATGAATATGACAACTCTTATTCTGAGTATTCAGTGTTTTTGTATTCATATTCAGGGTGTTTCTGTACTTACAGATCAGTTCAAACTACATGTGACAGTGATGATGTAGCTTAGGAATTGATGGCTATGATAAATTCTGTAAAACAAGAGCAAAGGCACAAAGACAGCCTTTGGGGATGCTTGTTGAACATGAAAATGACTGTGGGCATGGCCTGGAGGATAAACATTGGCTCTTAAGAAGGCTGCACTGTGCAGGACTGAGGACTCAGCTGGTGTCACAGACTCACACTCCTCAAGTCTGTACCCCTACTGATAATGGTCTGTAAGGCTCAGAAGACCTGATGGACCTGGGTCTCCAGTGGGCTTTCTATGAAAAGTGGAAGGGAATTGGGGTTATGGACATTAGTCAGAAAAGGTTCCACCTTGTGCCACTTTGCTGTCTTGCTTATATGCTACATTATGAGCTGTACATTTGTTTAAGTCCCATGTGGCCATATTTTTATGTTTTAAAGCTCCAAAAGCTACAAAAAAAAATTCAAACTGAAGATTGTGCTGATAGACACGCTGTATTAACGTTTGTCTATCAATGGATTTTCAATCCTCAGTGTTCACTGGAATGCAACTTGGTTTGAGAAGCTTAAGTAGCCAATACATAATTATTGTGACTATACCCCCAGCTGCGTGTACAAAAATGCTTTTGTCTGCATAAGGGCTTTCTCACTTGGACAGAAGTTGCACAAGTTCATTTCCGAAATTGATGCTGAATATGGCAAATGCATAAAAGCACAAGCATGGACAGTTTTGCGGCTATTTCCTGCATGCCATTCCTTCATTTCCAGTTTACTCTACTCAGCCCACTTGTTGGCTTCTGAACAGTGGTGAGGCAATGGGTTTGAATAGTACCAGGAAAAATGCCTGCGTCTGAGGCATTAGCATTTTTCTTAATGTGAAGCTGGCAATTCTTGCACTTCACATCTTATCAGACACCAGCCTTAGCTACACAAGGTAGCACTCTGCATCTGGCCACTTCCCACAGATGTTCTTTCTCCCCTAGTAAAGCCTACATGCAAGAGACTAGGAAGTTTCAGAGGCAAATTTTTGCCCATTATTTCATCATCGTCATAGCTGAAGAAGTAAAATGAAAGGTCATGTGGCTGTCCTTTTCCATGGACTGCATAAACAAGTTTGGTTATTGCGGTTAATAAAACAGGGCATGTTTATTATTACTCTGTGTGATGCCAAATTTCAGTCCAGGAAACAGGTCTGACTGCTTCAGCCTTGAGAGATTGTAGTTACTTTGTTCTTTTTTTTTTTTTTGCTGTTGCTGGAACATGTTTGCAGAGGAGTCCCCAGTTTTCAGCTCAGCCCTTATCTGATGAACATTTTTTTGTTTTTTGGTCGATAATAGTATGTCTCGATTTTCCTCTTCATTCATTCAGTTATCAGCCATTGTGTGTGTTTCTACACTTGCCTGTCAGATGAAGTTATTTCCCTGATGCCCCTTCCCTGCAGGCTATCTTTACACATCCATGTTTGTCTGTCTGTTTGTTTGTGTCTGTGTGGATGTCATGATTACTCACATGAAACTGGGACCTAATTTGTCACTGCTATTGGTGCCATATGGTTACTCTCATGCAATGCAGTTTTATTTGTCTTCTCACATGTATATACACATAGAACCACACTCTCTGGATTCAGTGTTAGATTCAAAGATTTTTCATGTCAAAGAAGAAGGATTTTTTTCTGAAAATGCGTTTAACAGTAATCCAGACTTTTAAATAACTATGCGGCATTTGAGTCCTGGCCCCCTGCCCTTTATGAGGCTCTGCACTGGGGGCTGGTATTCTAGAAAGCGAAAAGCCATGGTCCAGCTTTTTAGTCCCACCTTCCACATGGACTAAATATGTTGAGACTGCCTCATGTTATTCTATTCTGGATAGAAGGAATGTATCCAAACACGGTGAATGTATGTGTGGGGAGGGTGTTGAGTCTAAGTTTTTACAGATGTTAGTGGATACCAGTCTCTCTTTTTTGGCTCCTGTAGAACAGTTCCAGCAGATCACTTGCTACAGGAAGTATGTAGCATGTTTCATATTAATGATGTTTTACGGCCTTGAGGAAAGAATCACATCAGGTGCATTGAAGCGACTGCCATCGTAGATTTTTCCTTAATTACTTGATGAAAAGTAGTGACAGCTGCATATGATTTATTATTAACATAAGTATTTTGAATAATGTGTGCTTTTTCTAGCACTTTTTTTTCCAACATAACCAAGAATTTGGTGTCGGTCCCTGACACTGTTTGCACTGCTGTGTTCTCAATATGACCACCCTCTCTCTGCACCACCACCATCTCTCTGCTGCTTGGTTCTCGACCTGGCACACCCTACCATTTCTGTGCTGTTCACTTCTCGATCTCGGCTTTCCTATACCATCTCTGTGCTGCTCTCGGTCGCCCATACCAGCATAGCACATCTAATATTTTTCCATCTTCTCGTTTTTTGCAGAAAAGCAAGGTCCAGAACGGAAACGGATTAGGAAGGAGTCTGCCAACAGCAGGAAATCAGGCCTGCTCTTTGGAATGGGCGTGCAAGGGCTTCGTGCTGGGTGCCCACTTTCAGAGCGCCAGCAGGTGGCCCTTCTCATGCAGATGACAGCCGAGGAATCGGTGAACAGTCCAGGTCAGTGAGTGGTTTGATTGGTTGGGTCTGTGTTTACCCTAGCACCATGCACACATTTTTCTGTTAAATCATCAGTACTCCTTGCATAAAGTAGCCTGTATTACCTCACTGTTTCTTTGCTCTAATTTTTCTGCTGCAAGACCTGACAATTTTTAAATGACACAAGAGATTTTGTTGGCTGTAGGTTGTATGTTATTTGATCCCAGTGAATGTTTGTGTTGATTATACGTGATTGAGTCATACAAGTTCAAACTGAAAACATGATTTTTCAAGCTGTTTCTGTTTACCTTTCATAATGTGTACTAATTATAGATGATTTTGGTGAACAGTATAACAAAAATTATTATTGCTTACAAAGAAAGATTATGGTTAATGGATATTATCTGAATTATAGTGCACAGTAAAAATTTGTGCTATTTTCAGTTTTTGTTCAGGGTGATGTCCAATTCCAGTAGTTTATTTTGGAATATAAAGAATAGCTAAATGTGTGTTCTTCCGCTGCGTATTTAGCAGCAATGCATTAAGTTTCTGTGCTGCAGTGTTTGTTTTACATTCATTTTTTTGTGAAAGAGCTCCCTCCATTGGTTAAAAGTATTTTTGCTACAGGTCCATATCGTGGTTTAATGTACTTCATTTGTATCAGTGGAATATAATGAAGCTTTAACCCATCTACTGCTTCAGACACCACACCAAAGCACCAGTCACAGTCAAGTCTGGGTCAGAAGGGAACACCAAACTCTGCCTCAAAAACCAAAGATAAAGTGAACAAGCGCAATGAGAGGGGGGAGACCCGGCTGCACCTGGCCGCCATCCGGGGGGAGGCCTGGCGCGTCAAAGAGCTGATCAGCGAGGGTGCCCATGTCAACCTTAAAGACTTTGCAGGTGAGGCATCTTTTTTTTTTGCGTTCACATTTCCATGTCTTTCATCTTACTAATCTGTGATTACAATTTTCCCATACAACACACTCTCATAGACTTATCTCACAAGTATTATCTAATTTTGAAATTTATAAAGGGGCAAATGTTAAATACTCAAGCTTGTAGGAAATCAACAACAAATTTGTTACCCACTGTTCTACCTGCTGTCCCATGTTATAATAATGTTAAGCGGTTTACCAAGAACAAGACTAACAGACAATGGGAAACAACTTAAGTGACTGGATGTCCATACTGTGCTGTATTTATAGATGCTATACATACGTAAGCTACCAAATTTTTAATATTCAATTTCAGCTAAATAGCTACAACTCTGATGTCTGTAAAAATCCTTATTATGGGCTGCCAGCGTTGGTTGAAGCATGTTGTCTTCTTAATGCTGTTTTCCTTGTAAAATCAAAATATTCATTTATTATTAATAAGAAAATTACCACACTATTATTCTCTGGAAGTGTTTTCATTCTCTGTTGAATGTAAAATTCCATTGTTGATACTTGAAAAGGAATTATATGCATAATAGTAATTAGTAACTTTTAGTAGCTCACATTCCCTGACCAAAAGTAGTGGTATTGCATGAATCTCATGTTTTGTATCTTCTTGGGTTGATTTCCCATATTGATTGCCAGGGTGGACTGCACTGCATGAAGCATGCACCAGGGGTTTCTATGATGTGGCCAAGCAGCTGCTGGCAGCCGGAGCAGAGGTCAATACAAAGGGTCTGGACGACGATACCCCTCTGCATGACGCATCCAACAATGGGCACTTCAAGGTGTCGCATTTAATTAATGTTTAAGATGGCCAGTATTTAGGAAATTAGTTTAAATTCTAGTGTAATATCTTATGAAGTGTTTATGTAGGGTCTCTGGTTATGAGGACTGTAATATTTCTTTCATCATCTTTGCAGGTGGTAAAGTTGCTATTGCGATATGGAGGGGATCCTCGCCAGATGAATCGGCGGGGTGAAACACCATTGAAAGTAGCCAACTCACCATCTATGCTGAATCTTCTACTTGGAAAAAGTGCTTATACTTCAAGCGAAGAAAGTTCTTCAGGTCTGTTTAATTTGTAAGTCAAAGTATACAGTGGTCTTTTGTCCTAAATGTGTTGTGACACTTTTTATTTGTATTGATAGATTCCTCAGAAGAGGAAGATGCTCCATCTTTTGCTCCATCCAGCTCTATTGATGGCAATAACACAGATTCAGAGTTTGAGAAGGGTCTGAAATTGAAAGGGAGAAATATTGAGCCACCTAAATCAACAGCCATGCCTATCAAGGATGAGTATGAGTTTGATGAGGATGATGATGAAGAGCGGGTTCCTCCTGTCGATGACAAGCACCTACTCAAGAAGGAATTCCGCAAAGACTCCATAAGCAAAGGCAGCAGCTTCATTTCAATTCCTAAAATAGAAGTTAAAACCTATTCCAAAAGAACTTCTCTGACACCAAAGAAGACAGCAAGGCGAAACCAGTCAGATACAAATAGTTCAGACGAAGATGACCAAGCCATGTGCTTCTCCCAAACACCATCAGTACGGCAAATAGTCCCAGCAAATAACATGAAAAACAGGGAGTCTGATACTTTGAACTCCAAGCAACAGAAAGAAAAGAATAAAGTAAAAAAGAAGAGGAAGAAGGATTCAAAAAGTAACACTAAGGAAGTCCGATTTGGCAAGATGAATGATAAGTTTTGCACATCTGAATCAGATAGCGGAGACTTGGAAAGTGAAGATGATAAGGGCTCTGTTCAGAGTTCTATCTGTGCAAAGGACTCTTCTGCTATGAGCCTGAAAGAATCATCTCTTTTGAATTCCCTTTCTGCCACCTCTACATCTTTTCATGGGAGCATGAGCTCTCAAAAGTTGACTCAGTCATTCGTGGAACAACATCCAAAACAGTGGAGGACAGAGGAATGGAAAAGTGTATCCTCATCTGCTTGGTCTGATGACAGCTCATTCTCAGAATCCCTCCAGACCAGACTGTCCAGTGAATCTGATTATTCATCAGCAGAGTCAAGTATAGAGTCTGCCAAACAGGTAAAAAAGAAGATGTATGAGACGCGTAAGAAGAATAATATGCACTTTAACACTTTGGAAAAGAAGGCCACCTTAGACTTTCAAAAGAACTTGGATGGAACTGTGTCCAAGGCAGACAAAGAGGGTAAAGTGTTAAAAAAGCACAAAGTAAAACATAAACACAAAAATAAAGAGAAGGAAAAGGCTCCAAGCTTGGTCCTTAACCAAGATATGAATGAAAAATTTGTGAAGAGTTTTTCTTTTGACTTTGATGACTCACGACAAAAGTCACTTACTATGGAAAGAGAGACATCCATAGAGAGCAAAGTCAAGCTTACCAAGCACACCAAAGACCATTTCAAAAAGGAAGACAGATATTACAAAAGCAAATCTGAGGACAAGGATTGGACTCCTGCACAAGAAGTAGGCAAGCCTGTAAGAGAGGAGAAGTCCAAAAAGAAGGATTCCACTAAAGAGAAGTCAAGTAAGGAGGATAAAGATAAAACATTCAAGTCTGATAAGGATAGGAGTGTCAAGGACAAGTCCAAAGACGAGAAGCAGAAACCCCACAAAGATGAGAAAAAGAAAAGGCCAAAGTCATCTAAATCAGATAAAAAGAATGAAAAAGAGGGAAAATTTGTTAGAATAGAAAAAGAAAAAAATTCAAAGGAGGACAAAGAAAAAACTAAAAAGGAGAGGGCATCCAAGGAGGAGCTTCCTTACGAGGACTATGATATTAAGAACCATTTTTTAGATCTAGACAGTAGTAAGCTTAGCGGCTCAGATGACCACTATGACCAGTGGATGACAGACCTTTCTTCTGAATCTTCCGTCTATGAAGAAGATAGTTGGGACATGCCAGTGAAGGAATACAAGGAGTGTAAAGCAAACAACTCTGTTAAGTTGATTGTAGAGACTGTAAAGGATGACAGTCGAGACCGAAGGAAAGAGAGTAAGATAAAAGACAGAAAATCCGATCACCTTGAAAGACATGAGAAAGAAGTTGCATCCAAAAAAAGGGAGAACGACTCAGACAAAGTCAGTGAGAAGAAACAGGAAACGGCAGACAAACAGAGACTAAACAACAGTTATTTGGAAAAAGAGAAAAAGAAGAAAGATTCAGTGGAAAATGTGAAAGAGAAAAGGGAGAAAGATGCTGTTGACAGCATTAGGGAAAGAAAAGATTCTCATGAATTTATGAAGGAGAGAAAAGACTCAAAAATGAAACAAGGTGACATTTTAATAGAAGACTGTGGAGGTGAAATTTATTTCAAAGATAAACCTGAGAATGAGGCTGTTAGCAAACTGCCAGAACCCAGAGAAAAAAATCACTCTGGAAAAGATAAGGAGAAAAAAGGAGAGGGTTGGGAAAAGGAGAAGAAAGACAAATCTAAAAGTGAGAAACACAAAGAGAAGCCCAGAGAAAAAGTCATTGTGGACCCAGAAAAGGAGAAAATGGACAAATGTTCCTCTGATAGATCAGCTAAAGATGTAGATAGGGGGCTAAAAGATAAACACAAAGATTGCCATAATAAAGAAAAAGAGCGGAAAGTAGAACAAATTAAAGACAGGCATTCTGATAAAGACTTTCTGGAGTTTAAAAAAGAAGATAAAAAACCTGACAAGGTTAGGGAAAAGACCTGGTTTTCCAAAATTGCCGATATCTTCACAGATGAGAGTGAGAATGAGGAAGATGTTTGCAGTGGCAGAGCCATTAAGTTTAGCGATTCTCTAAATCGGTTTGACTGTCACCACAAGGATCCTACACCTGACAGAGATGTGATGGACCTCTCCCAAACTGAAAAACACTCAAAGTTTTCTGCAGAAGAAAAATTGTTCTCCGTAGAAAAACAAAAAGAGAAGGATTATAAAGATAAGAAAAAGGATAAAAGCTTCTTTGATTTTGGGAGAAAGTCATCTTTGGATGTACTTAAAGAAAGAAAAGACAAAGATGCAGTAGACTGTAAGCATAAGGATCGCAAGGACAGAGGATCTTTTGACTCAAATCAAGAGAAGAAGAACAAGCAAAAACTGTCGGAGAAGAGGCATTTGAGTGAGGAGAAACCCAAAAATAAATATAAAGACAAGCTGGATAAAGAACACATAAAAGATAAGAAGACCTCCAAAGCAAATGGTGAAAGTGAGAAATCACTGTTGGAGAAGCTGGAAGAGGAGGCATTGAATGACTACAAAGATGACTCCAATGATAGAATCAGTGAAATGTCATCAGATAGTTTCACAGACAGGGGGCGTGAGCCAGAACATAACCTGTATGAATCCTCCACCATCAGCTTACAGGACATAACTGAAGATAGGAGAGACTTGCTATCATTATCCTATCCTCAAGATAAATTTAAAGAAAAGGAGAGGCATAGGCACTCATCTTCATCATCATCCAAAAAGATTCATGAAAAGGAAAAGGAAAAGGTGAAAAAGGAGAGGACCGAAAAACGAGAAAAGTTTGATGAAGTTAAAGATTCATACAGGCACAGAGAGAGTCTGCCTTTTGAAAAGGAGTCAGTGCCTTTGGAGGCAGACCCATTTACATTTTCCATTGGAGCTAAACCTGATGGCGAGGATCATTTAGAAAAATCTCTAGAGTTTGAAAAAGAGATGTCTAAAAAATGTGATAAAGGCAGCAGTACCATCATCAGCGACAAAATGAAAGAGAAAAAGAAGAAAGACAGACTTAAGGATAAAGTGAAAGAAGAGAAACACAAATATGTAGATGGTGTTTCTATTAAACACTCTAAGGATGATCTGAAATCTGGGCTTAAGGAGAGCATTCAACTGAGTAATTTGAATGAAAAGTCTAAAGTAGAGGCTGGGAGGTTTGACATGAAAAACAAGGACAGATATAAAGAAATTCAAGAAAAAGATTGTAGAATGGATTATGTTAAGCCTAAGCCAAAAGAAGAGAATAATGAAAGGATAAATCAATCTAGAGATGTAACTCGAAATTCAAATCGTCCACGTGAAAAGCTTCTTGTTGATGGGGACCTCAGATTGACAAGCTTTGGGAAGATGCTAAGCCAGAAGGACCAAGAAATTGAAGAGCGTCATAAAAGGCATAAAGAAAGAATGAAGCAGATCGAGAAGTTGAGACACAGGTCCATAGATCCAAAACTAAAAGATAAAGCTAAATCAAGTGAGGACCTAAGAAAAAACCGCATTGATCTGTCTTCTAAAAAAATTAGTCCTTTGGAGTCTTTGTTAAAAGAAAAGAAGAAAGATGTGGACCCTCAAGCTCAAATGATGTTTCCTGATAGAAGATCACAGCCTGTCGAAAGTCAGAGTTCAAAAAACTGGCTGGCAGGACATCATATGAAGGAGAATCTTCCAGCTTCTCCAAGGCCAGATCAAAGCAGGCCAACTGGTGTTCCCACACCCACTTCAGTTATCTCTTGTACCAGCTATGAAGAAATTATGCACACTCCACGTACTCCAACATGCAGTGCAGATGATTACCCAGATCTCTTGATTGATAACATAGAGTCATCTACCATGAGTAATTCCATTAAGACCTTCTCCCCGTCCTTAGCTGATGGGTGCTCCAGTGCATCACACACCCTTCAGGAAAGCATCTCCATATCTCCCATAAAGAATGTTCAGATGCCTGTTCTCAGCTGGTCAGCATCTGTAGATCTCAGAAGATCTTTGGATGAGGAATTCAGACGAGAACCTGAGAAGTTCCTTCAGCAGCAGAGCAACCCTGCTACTTCTGAATTCAAGTCATCAGAGTTACTTTCAGTAGAAGATAAATCACTGGATAAACCTGAATGTTTTTTCCCTCACATTGGAATGCATTCTCCCGAGCCTGAACGAGCCCAGCCAATATTGGATAATGCTTCAGTTGCAATCATTGGCCCAGATGGTAATGATCACTTTCCAGAAAGTATCTCCAACAATTTTTTGTTGAAGCCCTCAACTCCTATTCACAGACCTGACCTTCAAGAGCCATGTTTGCATATCGCTGCCTCTCCTGCTCCTGCTGCTGCGGCTTTACCACCTATGGATATTGATGAACTATCAGAGCCATATCATCCACTGACTTTGTCACCACAGTGTGAGCCTGACCTTCATCCCACTGATCCCTGTAATAGAACTTACTTCCTAACACAAGTTGTGGAAGACAAAGTTGATGATGATGATGATGATGATGATGTTGCTGATGAAAAAGAAGTGGAGAGAAAGAATGACCCGGTGCAGGTATCAAAAAGTAATACTCAGCAGGAGTCAGGCCATATAAGAGAAAACCAGTCTTGTGCTCCTTGTCTAGCAGAACCTGTAAAGAAGGGCTGGGTTGACTCTTCAGAAAAGAGTTCAGAAGATGGGGTTTCACTTATTCCCCCTCAACATCAAATAAGCCTTTTGGAAAACTCCAATGATCACTCCATCAGCTGGACAGTGAATTCTGATCTCCTCAAATCTCCTCAAAGGCCTTTTTTGGAATTGTCATCGGCCTCAAACATATTACCCTTCTCACATTCAGGTGACAACCTGCAACAGCATCTCTCACATTCATTGTCCTCTCTGTCATCATCCATCTTGTCCTACTCTACATTTCCTGCACCTTACTGCCCAACCCAAGTTTCAGTGCCAGTTTATGAGAAAAATAAAGGTACTGTAGATAAAGTTCTCATTTCCTCAAAGCCACCAGGTGAATCCAAATCAGATCTGATTTCCTCCTCCCCAAAACTAGAATCATTTTTTACTGACTGCATAACATCCCATGAAGAAAATCAGAGCCAGGAGAATTGCTTTAATATGGACAGCTCTCCAACCTCTCATAATTTCATTGCTGGAAATAGCATGGCCCCTTCAGTGACCCATAAGCCAGTGGTTTCTTGGGCTAACTCATTTAGTAGTCCTGAAGAAGATTTAGGTGACCTAGTACCCTTCCCTATGCCACAGTTGCCTTTAGAAGACAAAGAAGTTCAAGAAACTTTCATACCAAGGCTTAAGATGCCTGACTACAGAGACTCTCTTGCTTATATTGCATCTCTAGCTAATGAGGAGAAAGAGGACTTGAGTACAATGGGGTTGAATGTACCTGACCTGCCTGAAGCCCCTTGCAGCCCTGGTGATGTCCCACTCAATGATTTTGGACAAAATACTGTCACACCTTTAGAGAATGAAACCAGAACAGGCCGAGCCCCTGAGGCTGAATCTATTAATGTAATGTCAGACAGCATAGAAGTGTTTGCGCTCGATCAGAGAGAGAATTTGAAGTTAGTAATTGCAGATAAGCATGAAGTGGAACCTGTACCAATTCAACAATCTGCCATGGAAATGTCAGCAACATCCTCTGACCATGAGACCTCTGAAAACCCAAGCAATGAAGAACAGACTAGAACTGTGGAGATTACTCAGTGTAATCCTTTGCCTTGTGCTCATGTGATACCAACAGACACCCAGGAAAATACAGCTCATGAGTCAACTCTGCTTGAGCTTGCTGTCCCAATGGTAACAGTGGAGGCTCTGAAGAAGCTAGAAGAAATTCCACAAATAATAACAAGGAATCGAGCTCAGATGCTAGCTAATCAAAGCAAATTGAATACTAGTATGACATCATCCATGGCAGTTCAAAGCACCATCAGTGCCACATCTGTCCCTAACGTCTTGGAAAAGGAGAATGAGATGATCAGTAAGCTCACCCCCACCACTCCCACAACCTTGAGCAAAAGCAAAGGCCGATCTGTGGATGAAGAGGATTCCCAGGTGCAGCATCCACGCAAACGGAAGTTTTCCAAGTCTAGTCAGCAACAAGTGCAGGTCCAGCTGGTCAGCACAACTATGCAGCAGACAAGGGAGATGATTCAACAAACACTATCTGTGATTATCAATGCCATCAAGTTGGATGACATTGAGCCCTACCAAAGTGACCGGTCCAACCCCTACTTTGAGTATTTGCAAATTCGGAAGAAGATTGAGGAGAAAAGGAAAATCCTGTGCTATATCCCTCCACAGGCACCTCAGTGCTATGCTGAGTACGTGACCTACACAGGCTCCTACCTGCTGGATGGGAAGCCTCTCAGCAAGCTACACATCCCTGTGGTGGGTACTCTTCAAAAATGTTCAGTCATGTGTGGTGAAGATAGACATCCTTCAATTTTTTTTCCACTGTCTTTAAATGAACACCAGATCCATTTTGTGGTATCTTTTATGTAGTAATGTGCTCTTAAGAAATTTGAATCCTCTCGAAACGCTGGGTAAAATACTGATATCTGTAGTTAACTTGAGTTTGTGTTTGTTAATGGTGTTTTCAAAGAGGAATTACTTTAGTTTCCACTGTCTGCTAAAAATTGGTTAAATCTTAAAAATGCTTTTTTCACACATTTCATTTATTTGTTTTGTACTCTTGACTTTCAAAAATAGTGATTAAATATTTAGAGTTGACAATAAATATTTTTTTCAAATACATAGATTGCACCACCTCCTTCTTTGTCGGAGCCTTTGAAAGAGCTCTTCAGACAGCAAGAGGCAGTGAGAGGAAAGCTAAGACTTCAGCACAGTATAGAGCGGGTAAGTACTGGAATAATCCTGCGTCTGAAGTAGCTAGGTAGTTTGCTATGCTGGATGTTGCACTTCACATTATTCAGCCAAGTTTTCTGAAAAATGTGCTTAAAGTATCCTTAGCGTTATTTTCTATTGATCTTTCTTCTTCAGGAGAAGCTGATTGTGGCTTGTGAGCAGGAAGTGCTGCGGGTTCACTGCAGAGCTGCAAGGACAATCGCAAATCAGGCTGTTCCCTTCAGTGCCTGCACCATGCTGTTGGATTCAGAGGTCTACAACATGCCTTCTGAGAGCCAGGTGGTTCTACAGCCCCATTAAACTGGTGGGAAACCACCATTATTTACCAACTTATCTCTTCAACATAACTTAGCATGTGTTGTGAAGAGTGTGTTCTGTAGATTCATTGTCCTTTTATGTTTGCTTCTGCTTATGGTTATTTTATAAATGCTTATGTTTGTTACTGTCAGGGAGATGAGAACAAGTCTGTGAGAGATCGTTTCAACACTCGCCAGTTCATTTCCTGGATTCAGGATGTGGGTGACAAATATGACCGTATGAAGGTGAAGTGTTAAATTATTTTTCTTTTGTTATAATTATCTTGATATATAGTTCTGTCAGATGCTTATTTTCTTCCTAACCACGTTTTTAACATTTATTTTGTGTCCATTTTGTTTATACAATTTCTGAATTCCACATAAGTACTTCTCTCGTGCACAAGTTGTCCTTCCTATAGATAGATTTTGCTGCTGTCAAACAGTTTATTTCGTCTTGCAGACTTGTGTACTAATGCGGCAGCAGCACGAGGCAGCTGCCCTCAATGCCGTGCAGAGGATGGAGTGGCAGCTCAAGGTGCAGGAGCTGGACCCTGCCGGACACAAGGGGCTCTGTGTCAATGAGGTCCCCTCCTTTTACGTGCCAATGGTTGACGTCAATGACGACTTTGTACTGTTGCCGACGTGACAGGAGTGTTCACAGAACTGTCAAATGTCGCCATTAAAAAAGACATCAAACAAAGCATCTGGTAAGGGCTAGCCAGTTGGAAAGGAACCTCAAAATGTGTTGTATATATGATGAAAACAAACTTTCTAATAATTTCCTTCCATAAAAGGACAATGACTTTTTTAATGGGGAAGAAATGCACTTTTACCCTACAAGTTATGTTTTTTTTTTGTTCCAAGAAGGCAATATGGATTTGCCTGGAAGTATAGCCCTGACGTTTGATCTTATTTTTTTATACATGTATGTATGTATGTGTATGTATGTGTGTGTGCGTGCGTGTGTGTGTGTGTGTGTCTATATATATATATATATATATATATATATATATTTGGAAAGTCACATTTTGTTTTCGAAATGAAGATCTGAGGCTCATTAAGGAAGCAGAACTGTACATGGCACAAAATGCACAGGCGGACCTTTGGATTGTTCTTCAAAGGGCAAGGCACATGGGCAGAAATTGAGAGCAGCTCAGTATAAAGGTGGAACTTTGGCAGGGTTCCTCTCCACAGAAGGCACTAACCCATCTAGCCAACAAGGGGGCCATACTGACAGTAGGTTCCGACAATGAACGATTGGACCGCATTGTGCTGGTCCTTATTCTACATGTTGTTGTGCCCTCTAAGGAGAGGCAAAGAAATCTGGTATGGGTGTTCAACAGCAAGCAGGTTGTCGGTCTCTGCTGTCACACTGGGTTTTCACACCTGCTCAATGCAAACAACCACAGATTGTCAAGGCAAAGACTGAGAGATTTTTTTTGTCTACTTCTTTCCTTGGGCATTTCATTGTTTCTCTTTCCGAGAAAGTGACTTCAAACACTATAGAGCCAATACTAGTTTAAAGACAAAAAGATTTTTTTTTAAAGTATCATATAATTTCTGTACAGTTTTGTATGTACCAATGTATTCTTGCTGCCTTCAGAATAATTTATTTTGCCATTCATTACTGCATAGTTGTAAATGACTTGTGTACTGTAACATCACGCATAGTTAAATGTAATAAAGCATTTTTGTATGTACAGTTCATTTTAGGCAGCACTTTCCCTAAACAAGGGGCCAAAATACGTTGATATTTTTAGTATTTCGAGGAGCCATCCAGTTCCTTGGTGTTCAGGTCACAGCTAGTTAGAGATCCGGTCAGATCAAGTCAGAACCAGTTATAACGTGACATCTTATTCTTCATGACAGGAAAAATATCAGAAATCCCCTTTTCCCTTCCTTTCCAGCAGTTCTGACTCTGTAATATAAGCCGTTTCAGTCCTATGCTGTAGCAGAATGGTTATTAAATAATTTTAAGTAATGATAATTTTATTTTACACTTACTTTCTACAAAACTAATTAAAAAGAATATTAAAACCAAGAAAATGCCTTTTACAGTCTGATTAATTTGCTTTATCATTGTGCAAGTAAAAAATTAAGGTAAGCACAGGACATTTCACATTTCAGTTCTATAGTATAAATATTGTCATATTAGAAATCCAGTTAACATGACGTTGATATGCTGCGTGTTACAACCACACATTTCTAATTTTAAATTGTGCAATGAGCATAGGCTATATGGTGTATGTTGAATTTACTATTACTAAGATGTTGTATGAATCTTGTTTTTTTATCTGTTGGTTTAGGTATGGTGACTTGGCTCTCTTTCCCTGAGAAGATTTACAATATATGGCCAATTAAAGTTTCACTTGAAACAGCTTCAGATATACAGGGTATTGAGGTTTCAGTAAAAAGGTGCTACTTTTCATTTAGTTCGTTTTATTTATAAATCCAGCAATAACAGCTGTATTGGAAACCGATTTTATGAGCAACTTCGTATTTTCTGCTGGCTAACTTGAATGGATTCTTACGTATTGTTTTGCTGTTTTTGTTTGACTTAAAACTTTAAGAAATTAAATGGCCTAATCAGGTATACCTGAAACACAAAGAGTCTGAAACTCTCCAGCCCCCAATATGCTTGCACTATCAATAGATTCCATTATGTTCTGTCAAACAGAACACAATAAAGTCATTGAAATACAAGTGTAAGTGACCACATGATGGAACAGGAAGTATGAGGGCTGCAACACTGCTCAGCCAATCAGCTGTAGGTATCTATGTGTAGTAAGTGCTAAACCTGAATGTATTTCCGGTCTTGGTGCTCTTTGTATTTCCAGGCAATTCTGTTGTTCATCTTATCTGAATAAATACATTAAAACTTTTCCAAAGGCTTATGATTTATTAAACTGAACTTTTATAGCCAATACGCACACAAACTTAGTTATGCCTCAAGCTAATTGACAGGGCATCTCCATTGCTAATTGTTCTCAGTGGAAGAGAAAGCCAGTCCACCTGTAAGTTTTCTTATAATTGTTTGCCTTCAGAATTGTACCTTGTATGATTTTAAGCATAAAAAACTATAATTAGTCCTTAGATTTTCCAGAATGTTAAATGTTCTTTAAATGGATTTATTTTTCCTGTTATTTTTTGTATTTGTATTGGTACATGGTGTTCGTCATGCTCAGTTGCATGTTGTACTGTTGGCCTCAGTTTTGGATGTTATGTAAACATTGTCAGACTATTTTTCTATGCAGGTGCACAGTATTCTCACACATGCTTAAGAGAATGGAGAAAGAATGATTGCCAGCATCATATGATCTTACTCATTTTTATTTTTTGCGTATTTCTAGCCTTGTGACTTGGCACTGTGACATTATGTTATAATGTTAATGTCCCAACACTTAACCATTTTGAGCTGCAGTGTATTTTCGTCATATGTAAATTCTTGCATTTACATTCAGTGAGGAATTTAGTGTGAATAACACACTAATGCTACATTTTGGCTTGTGAGTTGAATAAAATAGGTGAGCGATGAGCAAATACCTATAAATCTCCCCAGCCTTTAATAAAATCAGTTGATTGTTTCTATAAATATACACATGCATATTCTTATCCAATCCAGCAAAAACTTTCACTTAGCTACCAGTATTTTATACACTCACTGGATGATTAGCATGATTTTACATATTCTTTTAAATACCAAAATATACACACCAAAATTAGAGCGTGCATTTTCATGTTTGCTTTCTGTTCTGTTATGTCTTGAGTTATTGTCCAGATTTGGATGTTGTGTTTTGTACAAAGCATTAAGAGTTGTAGCATGTTAACAGTGTTTATCAACAGAATGTATGTTACCCCTAAGTCCCCTACATCCTTTTTGTGTCTCTCTCAATTATTTGTTTCTTTTATGTTTTGTTTTAGTCCTGCCTTTTATTACTAGACTGTTTCACTAACAAAGGCTTGAAATTGTGAAGACCAGCCGTCAGTTGCTCTGTTAATCATGTCGCTGGGAATATATGGGGTTGATAAAGGCATGACTGAGCTTTTAAAGCCTGCATGTATAATTAAATAATGAAATGCTGGTTATGTTACATTCAGGGCCTCTCAGCCACTTCCTGCTTTCATTTATATCTTAAAGAGTACACAAGCTGCTTAGTTATTCAGGGTTAATGGTTTCTGAGAAGGTTGAATGTGACCTCACTGTTTAACATCCAACTACTTACCAATGAGATGGACAATTCCCATTTCTCCTCAGCAACATCTTACCTCCTTCCTGAAAGTGTGATTCGTTAGTTTTAAATAATGGGATTTCCATTGGACATTGCCACAACTTCAAGCCTTTTTTGTCCCCCATTTAACCTCCTGAAACCGGACTGTCGCTGTGCAAGACAAAATAAATGACAACGCATGGACAAGTACTCAAACTGGTGAAAAATAAGATATTTATCTGACACCTGTGAAACAATGGAATCAAAGTCTCAGCTGTGTAAATTTTCCTCTTGAAATGCGTAAGGAGACATTGTATATAGTTGTTAATACCTCTTTATACTAGTTTAAACCTGCGTGGAATGTGTTGCTCTAATGGTGATGAGGGAAGGGCTCGCTGCCACTCATGTAACAATGTAATTTTTGTACTTGAACTGTGTACATAGTTGGAGCAGCTGAAGGGGGGGTGCTGTTTGTCTATTGTCAGTACTGTCAACACATTCAGTGTTGTCACTCTAGCTGTATATATTCTCTGCAAAAAAGCAATGAAAAAGAACTAATTAAATATAATTTGTTATTTTCTACAGTTGCATGTACAGAGAGCGCAACGAAATGCTGTTGTCCCTCAGAGATTATGTTCATAATAAAATTTTAAAATATCTTTTCATTTTTCCCCCTGCAATAATTCCTCTATGCAGAAGTTAGAGAAGTCAAAGAAGAAAAAAAGTAATTATCAAAAAAAGCATAATTAGGATGTATGCCTCAGACATAAGGTTTTCTATCCACATTTTCAATCAGCTAATTTTATCCAAGGTAAGTTTTTAACCCCTTTTTGTTGTACTTAACCATGGTACATCGTGTCTGATTTATGATATTACATGTCCAAGAGTGCAGGCAAGAGAGATCCTGATGTTATTGGACAACATGTTTATACTCATTGTCTTTGTGCAAATACCATAGGGTTAAGTGATTTTTTTCTGTGAGATGCATGTCATTAATTTCATAATGTTTTCCTTCTTGTATTCTGGCATGAGAAATGAAGAATTGAAGAAAAAAAGGCAATTTATCAAAATTTGTCTCATTCACGCTGTGACCTTAACTAGCATAAGCAGTTAGGGGATGGATGAATGGATGGGATGTACTTATATTCATTCACTTTATCATAAATTGAGCTTTTGAGGAAATGGGATGTAATTGCAGCCTTGCATATTCATATAAGTAGTAATAACAAAAATGACCTGCTTTCCATCAAATGGATATCAAAAATGCAAAACCAGGAAACCTTTTTTTAGTTTGAAAGGTTTATCTTTCTCTTTGCCTTCCTTCTCTTTTGATTGTTTTACAGATAACGTAGGTTCACAATAAGTATAGAAATTGTACTTTGTTGGTGTTGCATTATTAAGTATTTATTACTTTTCATTCTGAAATTCAGTGGCCTTAATAGAGGCTAGCTGAGAATCTACAGTTGGAAATGAGTATTCCCCATGGTCAAAGCATGTATCAATCAAGATCGCAAGGTAGCTGATAAAAACACGGTAATCAATGCCATCCCCCAAAGTGCTTTCACTGACAGCAGGTTCCATCAGACAGAACACAGTGAAGTGATTGTGATGAGACACCATTGTTTCAAAGCCCATTTGTTGAGTAACAGAATAGAGTGCCTCTGAAATATTTCCTTACTAAAATTCAGTACAATTTGTTTTGTAAATTGTCATTTTACACTTAACGAGCTTATGTCACTGAAAAATGAGTCAAGCGCAAAATGTTTAATACTCTGTTGCTCTAGTGTTGCCATTTAGCAATAAACATGTGACCAAAAGTTAGTATTTCTATACAAAAATATTTTGTCTGGTTTCAAACAGTTATTTCCTATAGGATAGGTTGAATTTCAACACGGGTTATGTAAAACATATCTTAACCGTGTTTTGTTCTGCTTTTGAAGGATTTTGTGCTAGTAATTGATGAATTGGTTAATTATCAGCTCTATTCCAGTCTTTCTGTATTGAATTAGTACTAGTTAATCAAATTTAGGTGAACAAAGAGTGCCTACATCATATTCAATGAGACATTAGAGGAGATGAGTAGCCTAAATGCAATTGGTTCAAACCTCATTTAGTTGAGAAATCATTCTTTTGAGGGAAGGGATCATTTCATCATGCCATTTATGATTAAGATTAGGTGCTGTCATTGGCTGAAAAATTCTATTGTATTCATTGTGAAATGTAAATGATCTGCAACAGTGTCTCAGGGAACCCTCAAGCAGCTAGACTATATATACTATCGAACTGTGTTTCCCAATAAAGTGGAGTGAGCTCTTCCTTTGGCATGAGATGTTTAACTCTATCTGGCTGTTAAATTGTTTTAACAATACCATACTTAAATTTGTCTAATGAATACGAAAACCATAGAAATGTTTCATATAAATTAACCATGTTCACTTCATTTATTTGTGATAAACATTCACTATTCACAGAATCACCCGTGCGATTAGTAATACAAAGAATTTACACGAACAGACGTTATTTTGGAAGCAATTTGCTTTTATTACGTTAACGTTCAAAACAAGATCAGACTGAATATGCAGGCCTACTTTGGTGCACTAACCTGTGTTACACAAATATGTTTGTGGGAGTTATATTTCATGATGTCTTAAAGAATCAAGTCACACCAAAAGTCTAAAACTTACGTTTACAAACATCTTTGTTTTTTCATAATAATTCAAAAATTAAATATGACACGTTGTTCACTCTTTTTAGATTTTTATAACTCTATAACCTAAGCTGCCTGTCTGTGCTGTTACCCTTGACAGTGAACTCTGCTGCCACAAGAGGGGGAACATGCCTGCTTTGGTCAGACCACCTGTCCTATATTCTTTAGGACAGGCTTGCCTAACCTTTTGAAGACAGCGGATGGGGTGGTTGAGAACCCCTTTTCAAGCTGGTATTATCTTCATGACAACTTGAAGGGCGCTCAGTGTTCATGAGTGTTCTGAACCCTACAGTGGAATGTGCTTTACCATGATCATGTATTACAAATTTCT
The DNA here is from genome assembly GCA_019775915.2 of Cyphomyrus plagiostoma. Classification (NCBI taxonomy): domain Eukaryota; kingdom Metazoa; phylum Chordata; class Actinopteri; order Osteoglossiformes; family Mormyridae; genus Cyphomyrus; species Cyphomyrus plagiostoma. The sequence continues at coordinate 2,222,930 of JABFEA020000021.1, read as the reverse complement.
TTTTAAGAAAAAAGAAGTTTATGAAGCACATTCCATACACTGATGTTTACATAGATCCACAAACTCTGTAGTCACGCTACTTTGTTCTGTCCCTTATATCTTGACCAGAAACCATATTTTGATACTTTTGTGAATTTGGGTGTCTTCTGCAAAGTCTGGGTCCTCATTTCTGGCTTAGCTTTTTACAACCCCTTTCTGTAGCCTCCTGCATTTTCCGGTCCACCATACAGTGATCCGCCCCCACTGCGTCCAAGATGCTTTTGAATCCCTGCTCCCTGAAATGTAAGTTAATACTGGGTTTTAATCCCTTATACATGCAAGTAAATTTGAACTATATGCACTGCAGAATAAAAATATTGCTCTGGTTTTAAATATAGTAATTTTTTTAGCTTGAAGAAAATGCACTTTCTAATGTAATTCAAATTGTAAATTAATTGATATTACTTGCCTTAAACTATAACAGTAAAAAAAAAAATGCACAATTCCTCTCAATTTCATAATTATGAATATTGACTGGCATAAAGTACTCAATGCATTACTTACTTCAGTAGCTGTTCCAGTTCCCGTTTGATTCTCGTGACAATGGGTGGACCTTGATATGTAAATGCTGTATATAGCTGGACCAATGATGCACCAGCACGAATCTTATCCAAGGCATCCTGCCCACTAGCTATACCTCCAACACCAATTATGGGCACTTTCCCTAGTAAAACACAGGGGTGATAGCAGAAATGGTATTTTTCTGTGACACACACTAAATACAACTTGCACATTTTTTAACCTTTTTTAAAGAAGGAGTGGAGGTTAAGCAGCATTATTAAAGACCAGGTACACTCTACTCTCCTGGGATCTGAATCCAAAACATGTCAGATTCAAGTCCATAGCTGCCATTAGGTGGAGACAAAAGGAGCCAAACTTCTCCATCTCCCACAAGATGTGTGCATTGCTCAAGGGTCTGAACATAAAGGACTTTGGTGGGAGTGACTGCAAGCACTCTGTACATTAGCTTAGGTAAATAGTGACAGTCCTTTTAATTTTACCTCTGGTTAAGTTGTACATCTCTCGCACAGTGGCAGTGGACAAGTCTCTTAGAGGGGCACCACTCAGGCCACCTGCTTCACTCTTCTGGGGGTCTTTCAGCATCGTGGGTCTGGAGACAGTGGTGTTGCAGACGATCAAGCCATCCACACCCAGCTGAAACCCATAATGTGTGGAATGGATGAATGCTAAAGCATACCATTGGCCGTCAACATACCCACAAAAAGTACATGTGCTACATTGAGTTGAGTGAATGAGGGTCTCACTGGCAGATCGTAATGGCTTAGGTAGTGAAACGTCTAAATGATTGGGGCAGTTTCGGCCTAGAGGATGTGCACAGTGCATGCTGAAATGCAGCATTGCATCACACCCTTAATGCTCAAACATTCTGACATTATATTGATTATTATTTTGACAGCAGTGCAACTGTGGGTCATATCTGATGTGTAACTCCATTTGAAATATATAACTATAAATAGATTTGTAGTAAACAATTCAAGGACAATTTTTCTCCCCAAGGAGCAGTGACTGTGGGATGAAAGTTATGGATAAGTTATGGATTGAGGGTTGAATGCATCAAGAGGTCCACGTGACAATAATCACATGCCACTCTGGAGATCTGTCAGGGATGAGTGAGAGACTGGACGGTGTGGTAGGGAAGCATCAAATGGGTCTGTAATTCATCCAGTTACCAGAATGGTGCAGTGTTTCCAGCAGCAGGGTCTGAAATCTGCCTGGATGCACTGACCTCAGTGATGACATCAGCTATGTCCCGCTTGTCTTGGGAGGTGAGATCAGGTGCAATCTTCACCAGAACTGGTGGCTGTCGCCCAGATTGTAAGCCATCCCGCTCTTTCAGAACCTGCATAAAACGGGAGACCCACAACTCAAACTGCCTACTCACTATAAGGACAACTTACTGCTGATAAATCTGCCTTCGTGAGGAGACCTTGTAGTTTGACTGCATTTTTAAGCATGGTTCTAGTGCTCTGAACCACAGCGGCAGGACCCTCACCTTCTGTAGCAGGTGGCGCAGTTCTTCCTTGCCTTGTAGATCCCTCAGTCCTGGAGTGTTGGGGCTGCTCACATTCACTACCAGATAGTCGGCCAGGGGTCCGAGTTTTCGCACCCCCTCCAGGTAGTCAGCCACCGCATCCTGAGACAGCTTATTCTTGCCCAGGTTGATCCCGATAGGTCGACCAGCTAGGAAAAGACCTTGTCACATCATTCTGTTGTGAACAGCTACATTGGATGACCAGGAAACGAACCAAAACTAAAATCCAAATTCCAATTCTGGAACCATTACCTTGTGTATGCTTTGCCTGGGTAACCTCCCTGGCTTTGAGTCTCTCTTGGACAGCAGTTAAGCCACAACTGTTAAAGCCATACCTTAAAAACACATACACACACAAAACTGACTCAAGCCAAGGTTTTTGGAATCTTTATCCCAGTTGCATTTTGACATTTTCTATTGTTTGTCTACTAGTTAAAATGACTGTCTCATTTCCCCCCAATATAAAGGAAGCACTGCTTGACTAATACACCATGTAATAATCAATTTCTATTTTATTTTGGTTACTTAAAATGTACCATTTAATAAACGGAGGGAGTCCGCTATTAAGTATGCCAGTTATGTGTACTGTAAGAAGAGGGGAAACAAATCACTTTTTGTGTAACAGGTGGCCTTTATATGGACAAAAAATTACACTTGTCTACAAATTATGAAGTTATTCAGCCAGGGCTTTAAGGTTTGTAGAGCATGTACTTTTAGATATGGCAGTAGATAGGGCAGAGTCAGTGTCATGACAGCAGGTGACCAGTCACCAGTGACCGTACCGGTTGATCACTGCCTGATCTACTGTCAGCCTAAACACGCGTGGTTTAGGGTTCCCATCCTGGGGCAGTGGAGTCACTGTGCCGACCTCCACAAACCCAAAACCCATACGGTACAGCCCATCCATCGCTTCCCCATGCTTGTCAAAGCCGGCTGCAATCCCAACCGGATTCTGGAACTGCCGGCCAAGGACGTTGACTTCCTGAAAAGAGATGTGTAGTAATGGCCAGCAGGAAGGTATTCAACAATGTTTCTTGGGTCATAAGAAGGTCTGTAACACCTACTATTCATAGAAAAATCACTGCATAACTTGCTTATAACAAATATATATTCTATGACTGACCAGTGAGGCTGGATCCTGGTACCTGCTGTATGGTACCAGACCCAGACTGATGAACCGTACTGCCATCACATGAGCTGTTTCAGCTCCCATGATTCTTTGTAGTGCAGGTACAAGCTGGTTGGCATAGAATTGCTCATCTCCTGCTGCCGTGAGGTATGACGTAAAGAGAAATCCACCAGAGCCCAGAACTTTAATGGAATCTTTTATGAGTCTCTGAAAAAGAAAAGAAAGAGCTTTTCAATGAAACTGTACAATGGGTGTCGCAATAATTAGACAGAAAGGCAAACTTCCTAATTAGTTTCTTAAACAGTTTAAGTGTAATACCCACAAAATTGATGTAAATGGCAAGTTAGGAAACGGAACGTACTAGGTGTAATAAAAAGGCCATCAATTGAAGATTTGTATTGTGTTTCTTTGTAGTTATACAGTTTGATAAATCAAAGATTATTCGAAATCTGTCTATTTTCCAGCTAACTCGATTTAAGTAATTTAAAAGTAACATGTGTTTCATCATCTTTAATCATACAATGTGCAACAACTAAATACCTTGAACTGCCCCGCCATTGAAGTTGCATGACAGAGTAATACTGGAAGCGCTGATACCCACGTTGAAATGAAGAGGGAAGATCACTTCCGGTACAGAAGTTGTCGCGATAGTTCGTTTTCGACGTCACAGAATAGGCGGAGCTTTAAGATAAGGTCAGTTCTGCTGAGGGGCGGTTCGAATTTTGTGGTAAAACAGTTTGATTTGAATTTAGTGTTCTTGCAGCCATTGAATAGTTTAATGAATACAATATAAGTATCAAAAGTAAACTGGATTTGTGTGCTGCACAGACGTAGACAATTTGGGGAAAGTTTTTTATTAATAGATTTTTTTGTAACCACACATCTGGGCACGTTTACGTGCATTTACACGAGTTTTCCTATTGTATTATTTATCATTATTATATTAAATATGTTTATCCATGTAGCCATGCCCCTCTAATGAGGAGAGCTTAAAGGATAATTGTTAATGTTTGATAATGGAAAGATATCATTAAAAATTGTATTAGGTGTAACTTATTAGGATCTTTTTATATTTATATATACTGTCAAGAGGTAATTACACCTAGACTGTTGCATGATACATGAAAGGTCCATGTTAAAGGCACGAAGACAGAATTTTATATTTATCTGTATTTTCAAATTCAAAAGGGAAATGTTTATTTATAATTCCCAATAACATTTACAGTATAATGTGGCATTTAGTGCCATTTTGGTATATTGCAGTTTTTTAATCAAGATATTTTCTCTGGTTAAAAGACTCAAGTATTAAACAGACGTAGCATGTGGTATGATGTACAATCATGAGTGAGTAAAATGGAAGAAAAAAAGTCAACCACAAACAAGTATAAATGTAGTCCACGACCAGTATGTCCTGAGGTACTCATGACCCCCATTGCATGCATGCATGAATGATATATTCTAACAAGCTTAGCAAGCATTAAAACCGGTTATTAAGGCATGTTAAATATGAGGATGCTCTAAGATAAAGGCCAACACAGGCTAACTCTGCCCTTCTGAAACTAATCCCACCACACAGCAGCTACAGTATATTTGTAACAGTACTACCAAATTCTTCCCCAGCCATTCCATTAGATGCACCACTGAAACACATTTTATACTGTGGAATAACATAGAGATTAAAGAACATTCACACACAGCTAAGAAGCAGAAAGTCACAGTGACGGTCCCCAAGCAAAATTATAATTTCTAATGGAAACAGGCAATCAACAAGGATGTGCTGACCAGCTTATTTTTTTTGTATCTCAGGACATTATTGGTATTCTTACAGCAAAAGGCCATAGTCATGAAAAGTATCAATCAAAATACAGATTTTTAAAAAGATTTTGAAAATATTTTGAGATTTTGATTTTGAAAATAAACCTGTACAATTTACTTCTATTTTGAATGTCATATTTACTAGTGAAGCACATTGTGTTGAAACTTTGTTTCCTACAGTTAGGGAGAGGATGTTTATTTCAATAAAGTTAGGCTGGTATGTTTTATAGGATATCAAAGAGTTTTACTTCAAAAGAGGGTCTAAGGGCTCTCACTACAGGGCTCCAAATCATCTCTTTGCAGGGACTGTAGTGCGAGAAGAGCCACCGAGTATAAAAAAGGGGGGGGGGGGGTGGATCAGGTTTTTTTCTTTAGATCCTCGAAGCGACGTGTCAGATCATCAAAATCAATGTCATCTGAGGGTGCAGTGCTTCTGCCAATGGCTGCAACAGGAAGTGTGTCAGGAACAGAGGGGAGCTCGGGGAGGCCGGGGCTGTCAAACATCTGGGGGGAGGTGGGGCCGATGCCTGAGGAGGAAGCAAAATAATGCAATGAGACACAGCATACATGATGGCTTGGGAGAGAGATTCTGCCCCTGCAGCAAGGGCGTAGGTTTGGCTTTAACGTCGGTAGGGGCCAGATCAGCCCCGATTCCCCTGCTCCCCTAAGCACACACGGTACTCCCCCAATACTGGTAGGGACACGTCTCTACTATCCATGGCCAAATCTATGCCATTGCCCTACAATGACCTTCATACCAATGTTTAAAAATGGAAAAAGGAATTTTTTTTTTTTCCCTTAGGACAAAACATGGGAATATCTGCACTTACCTGTCACCTGGGAAGGAACAGGACTGTTGTTAAACAGGACATCCTTCTAAAAGAGAAGTATTTGCAAATTAAATACAGGAATACAATGCATGTAACATTCCACCTGCTTCTGGATATGAGCCCTGAAATGTTACACGATCAACCTTTTTTCCCTGGAATTTACACTTTTTATCATTTCCAGCACAGAAATTTATTGGCTTTGTTCCTTATGACTGGAACATGAATTACTATTCAGTAAAAATGTTTTCCTGTGAATTTCAGAGGAATTAATATGGACCCTGAGATCTTAAGAATACATGACTCCTGTCCATCAGCCTTGATATCTTTAACTGCTTTAGAGAACTGCACAGAAAAGCAGTGGAAAAAGCAAGGTGAAGGACAAGTTGTAATAAAAAGATCTTCCCTGAAGGTAGAATGGCTGGATCTTCTGTGGTTTTGGGGACTCTCACTTACAGATTCATAGCTGGGGGGGAAGCTGGGCAGCTGGGGTGGTTGAAAGGCATTAAAGCCGGCAGGGCCAAACATGTGCTCTTGCTGCAAAATCAAGTTACACGAACAATCTTGTTGTGCATGAAGCAGAAGAATGCTGCTTATATAAACATGCAATAAATATAAAAAAAGACTAGACTAATGACACAGCATTGACTGAAGGTCATAAACAAATAAGGCTGAAGGATCTTCTTACTGAGCCTTTGGGTGAGGGGTAGCTGAAGCCAACTGGCATGGGCATGGGCATGGTCATGGGCATGGGCATTGCCGAGGGTGGGGCAGTGAAGCCACCACCTCCTCCACCTCCTGGCTTCTTGAAATCATCCTTCACGTCTATAAGGTCGGCTTCCTCTGCTGCACAGACCTCAGGCTGGAGGGGGGGGGATCAGGCCATTAGAGGTAAATTGGGGGTGTATAGATCAGACCATACCACATACTATAATTCTAAGGAGAAACTCACATCAACCATGGCATCCGGCTCATATGGCACGTTATAGTTCTTTGCAATCTCAATGAGGTAGCGTTCTACGAGAATCTTGGGCGGGGCTTCCACACTCAGTTTGTGAATGAGCTTAGAATTGAAACAGCAAATTAGCTGCCATTTTCAGACAGCATACAAATGAACAGATAGTGTTCTAAGGATTTACATTTTAAAGCATCAACACAATGACTTGTCATTGCTTACCCTACTGTTGACTGTACCAATTTGGTTTGTCCTACACAGCTTGCCATACTCCTTGCTGTATTTTGCACATAGCTGGTCTGACACCTGCATTCATAGACGAATGTGAACAGGAACCAAGGGGCAGTGCCTGGAAAGCTCCAGGTGAGTGCTACTTAAAAAAACAGATTAATGATATGCAAAGGAAGAACAAACATAAATTTCATGTCACGATCTTCATTCCTCTCTGCCGATACTCACAGTCTTGAGTTCAGTAACTTCAGACTGCAAACGTGGAGCCGCCCAGATAAGTGTGGACACGGCCTCCTGAAGGCCTGGATCCAGTTCCCTATCAAGGACAAATAAAGAACCACTTGTCATGACAATATGTTCACCTTAATTTTCTGATTTACCTTTACTTACAGTTTGCACTTCCTTGCAATGTATAGAGGAGTGTGACGAGCAATCGGCGCTTTAAAGAATCTCAAACCTACTTCATTGATTGGATGAGGCCAAAGCGGGCCAGGAGGAGGTCACAGTGCAGCTCTAGAATCTCCATGCCCTCCACCAGGTAATCTTCTCTGATTATATGCTCAACCCTAATACGAGCTCGTTCATCTTTTCCAGATGACAAGTAATCCGCAATTTCCTTCCGTGCTTTCTGAGCTAGTTCAGCTGTGGGAAACGAGTAGTATTACAATGATACTAGGAGTACAGTCAACGCCGTCATGGAACAGATCGCTACTGTTACAGCATTTTAAACAAAGGTGTAGAGTAGTACTTACTACATGAAATACATTCGTAAAACAAATGTGGCATTTAATTTTGAAAAGCGCTCCCTGAGCATACAAGCCAAGAACAGATTACATACTTTATGATTTGTGAATGGAATGCGGAAAAGTTACTTACTTTTCTTCTTCTCCAATAGTTTGAGGCGATTAATGACCAAACGAAGGTTAACTTTAAGTCTATCAGCTTTGAACCCACCACCTAGCATGTTGGACAGCTGCCTGTGTACAGAAGTCAGTAAACTCGATTACGGAATATCACCCACACTCCTGTGCTGACATGGACTGGTATCACATTTACTTAGCCTTATGGCGCATTTGCGGATTCCATAACAACAAATCTGATTAATAATTCTAAATCACGCAAAGATATCAACCTAACAGTTACCAGGTTTTAAAGCTCTATCTCCTGGTTACCTGCTAATACTGCCAAGAAGTTTTTATTTTTCAAACCGCTCGACACACTGAAAACCAAAATACAAGAAACCGTCATTAAACTATGGATATTTTTATATTGAAGTGTGCAATAACTAACCGAAATATAGTATAAATAACAAAAATATCGCATTACCGATTCTTCCGAAAGACAAGTAACACTTGTTTTCATGAAGCGAATTTATTCTCTTCCGGTATTTTCCTACGTAGACACGCGTACGTAATTGACGTCACAAGGGCAGGACGCGGGGAAATCCCGGATCCCCGCTCCCTCCCGACGTATTACTACTGAGGATCTTTGAGGGTTTAGTTATTCTTAGAATTAAACTTCTTTGACCTTTCAGAGAAAGTTTTACTTTTTGCGATGTCATTATTCTTACACTGTTTTGTGTGTAAAATGTAAGTGAAACTTTATCTTATGTAACATGGAAACCAGTAGATTAGTCTTGCACATACCTATAAGCTTTGTAACACTAAAGCTTTAGTTTGATACATGGAGCATTTACCAATTGCTTCGTAATTTTAATTTATTTATTTTTATTATCTACTCTTGATTTAACTGTATATCAATGCAGTAGCAGAATCCAATGAATGATAGTAGTTAGAAAATGATTTAGATTTCATATCTGCTGTAGGGGTCCTGGAGTGCACGGAGCATGTCACTGGCAGTAAGTCGCTGCTGCCCAATAGTAATGGTAATTCACCATGGAAAAAGCCTCAATAAGTGAGTAAACCGATGTAACAAGTTTCCACCGTCTGGTTCTTACTGTAATAACTACACGTTAATCTTATCCTTTTCAGTTGCAAGATAAAAGTACATCCTAACACTTATTTTAATCTTTTAATAAAAATGTATTTTCCCAACAGGTTACATTTATATTCTAGAATCCCTTCTATAATGATACTGTACCAATCATAAGTTTGGACACACCTGCTTTTTAATACAGTCTTTAGCTATGCTATTCACTTTATAGGTGCAAAAAGACCTTGTGACAATGAACTAATACATATCAAATATTGCAAGGACCAATAGAAATGCTCAATTCCTCATAGATTTCTCAAAGTTTACACTCTTCATAATAGCCAACTTTTGCTTTGATGACAGCATTGCAGACTCTTGGCATTCTTTCGACCAAGTTCCAGAAGTAGCCACCTAGAATGCTTTTCCAACAATCCTGAAGGAGTTTACAAAAATTCTGGGCATAAGTTATATGCTTTACACTTAATCTGATGCCAAACCAACTTTGTGGGGTTAAGGTCGGAGGATTCTTGGGGCCAGGTCATCTGCAGCATCACTTTTCTTATTCCCAAGATAATTTTTGAATTACCATGACGGTTGGAACCAATATTTTTTAAAGTTGAACTTGTCTGACCAAAGCTCAGGGGTGATTCTCAATACCAAGAATAACTAGAATGTACTTACGGTCTTGCTAACTCGCCTCGCAAAAACAAACATGGGACACAATGAATCATATGACTGGTCTCATTTGGCAAGGATGCAAGTGATGCATTCTTGATATTTGGGATGGGGGAAGAACAACGTCTGGTGATTTTTACAGTCCTCTGTACTTGAGTATTAGAACTGGTCGTCGGCAAAGGAAGATGATATAAATCAAGTACACAAGAAAAGTACGATCAAGTATGCATATTGAGAAACACCCCAAATTTCCATTGTTCTAGTGTTAATTGGCTATCTTCTTATTTACGTCCCTCAGGTTTCTTGCAGCAATTCTACCAAAGACCTGATTCATACAGTCTCTTCTGAACAATTGATGTTGGGATGTTCCTACTGCTAGAGCTTTGTGAAGCATTTGCATTAGCCATAATCTGTGGTGCTGTGAAGCTGGGAGGTCTTGAAGTCTGAGCCTGCTGGGGTTGCTTGCAAGTCCAGTCATTCTGTCCCTCAGCTCTGGCTTCCACGCTTCCCTGCATCCAGCAGACCGAATACCCCAAGTGCTTCATATCCGAGGACCAAAGGGGTTATCAGCACCATGGGAGCCACCCGCCTTCAAGCGGAGAACTTCTTCCTCCTGGATATCCATAAGGGGTGGAGGAGTAATCCAACGGTCTGGAGGATCCCCAAGGCTGAGGTTATCTTCTGGGAGGCAGGGTAGGTGCTAGTAGGACTCACCCTGAATGCAGATCCCAGGAGGCAGGTAAGGTTCGGTGCTTAATGTCTGATGTCGCTCCTCCTGCCTGCCCATGTCCTTCATGGTACTTGCCTTTTTGTTTTGACCTCTTGCGGTCTTGTTTTTCTGCTCTCGTTTAGTTCAATAAACCCCCTTTGTTCGCCAAACACCCGCCTTTGGAGTCCTTCGTCTTGTATCTTGTGACACATCCACTTGTGAAATCACTGGATGTGCAGTTGCACATTGATGGATTTAAACAAGTTAAAAGAAACAGTTTAATTCTCGAATGGTACTTCTGTTGCAATGTGTGTGCAGTCAATAGGGTTAGGAAAACTGGACAATGAAGCAAATTACATTTTATGTTTGCTTGGACACCCACACTAGGGAAATCTAACATATCTTGACAGTCAGTTACAGTTTTTCTTGGTTGCCTTGAACAAATTCTCAAATGAAAATGGTACTTCTCATAACCACATATGTAATCCTAACCCGTTCAGGGGGAGGGGGGGATTGACCTAATTTAATAAATTTAACCCTTCCCTCTTTTGCTGTGGCCCTATGCGAAGGTTAGTCTTGATTTTTGCATACGTTCTTTAACGGTGTTCTCACCATCTCTGTTCACATTTTGCCTACTACTCCAGCACAACAGTATCAAAGAGACAGGAGATGTCTTGTACCTTTATGCAGTTTATTCTACTACTTCATCAGTTCGCTTAGCAGTGAAACAACCAATATCGCTAGACTCCACTGTGGAAAAAGTTATGTAGCGTAAAGTCTCCAAGTAGGAATAGTTCATTACAACTGGGACGGGGTGGGGGGTCAAGTTTGTCCTGAAAATTGGCACTAAAAATGCAAATAAACATATTCCTGTGATTTAAAAGATCATATTATGTGATGTCCATAAATGTAACTTATGGAAATTCAGTCTTCATGGGACCACTAGTTTTCAGGGGCTCCAGGCAACTGCCTACCCATGCTTTATGGTAAGTCCGCCCCTACTGTATGTCAGATATAATACATATGTTTATGTATCTATTAAGGTCAGTACCAACGCTCCCTACACGCAGAGTACGCAGTCTGTGTAGGGCACCAACTCCCATGGGGGCGCCATCCCAGGTGCTCAAAAAAAAAGTTATATATTATAATAATAAATTAATAATATACATATACAAATAAACAAAAATATAAATGTATATATTGCATTTTATGCTGAACGCAGAGTAGGCTAAGCACACGTGATGACGCACGCGCCTTCACCTCTGTTACGGCTGCCTATTTGGCCAAAAATGATAATAATTGAACAATATGCCTGGTCCTGGAAAGAGACATCAACAGTCCGGCGCCGAGAAACGGAAAAAAAAAAAAAAGCCCAAAATGAAGCCCGTGCATCACTTTCAGGTACGTTCATAATCCTGTGAAGCTGTCGACGTTAATAATGTGTTTTAATGTCGGTAATAATTTCACAACTAAGGCATCTTTCTTAATATGAATACAAGCAGATCTAAATAGACAAAACTTTGGAAAGCTCCAGCAGATGACAGTGTTTAATTTTTCAGTTTATTATTGTTTATTTTAAATAAAACATTTATAATAAATAAAGTGTAATTTTAGTTTGTATTTTTTGCTGTAGAGCTACAATTGTAATTTATAAATGATACATAAATTGTATTTACTTTTATTTGAATAAAGTTCTATTTTGGCCCCTATAGTATAGGTGTTTTTTTATTATTTTATTTTTACTTCCGTAATATTTGGGGGAGGGGGCACAAAAGTAAATTTCTGCTTAGGGCACCCATTTGGCCAGCAGCGGTGCATTTCACCAGGTGCCAGATTTATACCAGATTAAGGTGCATTTCACCAGGCGCTAAAAACTAAATACAACTTGGATGTGCAACTATCAATGTTGCTTTTCCCCCCACATTTCCTCCAAAACATTCACGCAACTGACCTGGACCGTTTGTAAATGTGCAAACTTTTTTCAGGATAAGTTCCTCTTTATAAACCTTCATAGATTTATAAAGAAAATGTTTCTACATATATTTCTTGCTTTTCCCTTCATATGAAGCCTTTTTAAATGGTCTCCCTGTTTCTATTATAAAACATATTTACATGTAGAAATGACATTGATGAGCTGTGATGAAAATTCAACACTTATACGTATTACTTCGTTTTTGAAAAACTTAGAGATTTTTCCAAAAAAAAAAAAAAAAACATCTAGTGCAGAGTCTCTTAACACCAAAAAAAATTTCAACTTTGCTTTCTTCCCCTTTCAATACATCGTTGCATACATTTTTTGGGGGCAATTCTGGGCAGTTGATATGATTCTTTTATAACTTCTGTTTGACTCCACTGCAATCACTACATATCTGATGCGCTGTAATTGCTTATATAAATTTAGATTTTTTTAAGAAACATTTTCTATCCAGGGGCCCTTAATGCCCAGAAAATGTTTTTCAATCAAATCAGATCACAACTGGGATATCTTTCCGGTGCTCCTGTCAATGACAGAATTTACCTACAACAATGGATGTGAAGAAACTTTCTAAGGTGATGATTAACTGGGGCAGGCTCACAAGGACACAGGCTAGACATTACTTCAGTAAATATCATGAATTTCAATTCAGGTAGCAAATACACCAGATACCAGAAAAGCAAACATCAGATCTAGGATGCACTGAAGTGGATGGAAAGAAAACAGTTTGTTGCAAATCTAGGGCTTGTTCCTCTTTCTCAAGTGATATTATCACGGGATGTTTCTCAGATTTAGGAGAGGGAGAGGAGCAGCAAATGGACGGAGCGTATTTGAAATGAAACAGCATTTCAAAAGATGTCCCCATTTCTCACAGAGGTTACCTAATGTCCAATAAAGGCACACTCAGTTTTTCTTATCAATCACAAGATGCATAAGCCATAGACACTGCAACTCAGCCAGTAGTCTCTGCAGTTTGCTTATAGTGTGATGTGTAAGGGTGTTATGTATGTAGTTCACAATGGAGAAGTCAGGACACAGCTGGGCCAGTTACTTCCTGGTTTTAGCCTTTTATCCTTCAATGTGTTTCCTTCCCATTGGCTTCATGGTAAAATTATGCTTCAAAGTTTACTGCCTCATACTACATAATGTCAGAGATTTACCATCAAACACACAAAGGTCAAACCACAGTTTGATGTCCATATAAATATGTAGACTCAAGAAATTTCAAAACAAGTCTTCACAAATCTTTGTTTAAAACTAAAAAGAACTGGCAGATATATACACTGCAATCTTAGGCGTAGATTTTGTGTAATAATTTGGGTATAAGTTGACTATCCTTCCTTGACTGTAGTACAGACATTACATGCATGACACCTGGGCTTTCAGATGCCAGTGACAAAATAGTTAATGATATCAGAAATTCATCATAAAGCAATGAAGATGGTTAACTGGCGTAACATTCTGGGTGGCATTAGGTGTCTTAAGAATACCCCAGTAATTTAGCCAATACTTAATATGTCATATTAGTAACTAAGCAACAAATGTGAAATGTGTTTTTTTTTTTCCTAAAACACTCAGTATATGGTGACTGATGGGAATTCATGAGTAAAACACACTGCAAACATACATAAAAGCAGTAAGGTATATTAACATTTCTACAGAGTTATAGGTTGCCACAAGATCTGTCTTATGATTTTATGGTGTACTAGTTACAGTTATACCAATATTATAACTTAAATTCACAATATCATAAAATTCTGTAAATTTGAAGTGCTTATTAGACATGCAGGTTGACTGAAGTGATAAAGGGAAAAAGCCCAAATGGAATCCCTTTCACGCATACCTCCAAAGTAATTGGAGCCCGAATGGCGTTCACGTAGCACATCTTCTTACTGACCCGGAAGAAACGGAGCCAGAGTAAAGTCCATGTCACATACCTTCCTACGGACTTCAGAGAAACTGAGCCCCAATGATGTCCAAGTCGCACGCCTTCATACAACCCTAGAGGAAACTGAGCCCGAATGGAATCCCTTCTCCGCCTTAAAGTATCCCTCCGCATCTAGGGGTGTTCTCAGGCTGGCCCGACCGCCATTTTGAATGTCAAGTTTGCTCCTTCCTCTGTCGCAAATAGAGAAGATTCCTGTTTCCTTTTGGTGTCACTACGCGCGGTGAGTTCTATACACGCATTAATGGCGCGGTTAATTGTTTCATCTCTCCGCGAGATGTGTGATATATTTATACAACAGCACATTTGTTTTTTCGTGTAGGTTTGGCAGCTACTTAAATACCGGGGGTTGTCTCTGGGAAATCGTTCAGTGTAGCTAGCTGGTCTAGCGCTACCCCAGGCAGACATTAACGGAGATTTAACGGTATAAAGTAGTTAACTGGAGAATTTGGCGGCTTACACTATACTGCTAGAGTTTTCTGTTAGATTGACCTAATCGTACTGTCTCCACATTAGATTATATGTTTAAAAGGGAGTGTTGTGTGAGAGGCCCCGGTAGACGTTAGCCCGCCCGTGAGAGTACGTAGTATTACCAGCTGGCTCTTGCTGCCGGAAAATGCAGTTTTTATAGAGGTCGGCCTGGGACTCCATCAGTTATTAACCCGAGTAGATGTGTGAGCAGCATTGCTGCATTTGCGGTTCAACGATACGCTAGTTTGATTTACACCTGCTAGCCCTGAGGAGTGAACGCAGATGACTACCGAGCAGGTCCGCTAAGCTAACCTGAAGTAGTTAACGTGCCTGCTTACCTGTCTGCCTGCGTGGCTGTTTTTATTCAGTGAATATTTCAGCCGGGGGCTTAGCTCTAGGGATATAATAGCTAACCAATTTTAACGGACCGGTTTAGTGGAAACAGTTGTGTGACTGAATTAAACATTGCTTTTCGTTCAGCTACCTGAATTTGGGAATTTTTTTGCCTCGCATTTCCTACTTGTTTCTGCAGCAAGTACAGGCATTATTGCGTGATTGTTATTGCATAGCTTCTGATCTCTTTAAGCTGGCGGTATAAACAAATTAGGTCGTTATAAAAAGAAGCTAAAAAAACTGACACGATATTTTACTAAGAGAGTGTTTCGTGATTAAACTAACCGATAACGATAAATCAGTGTATCAGAATTGATCCCGTTGCTACTAGTTTGATAAGTTGCCTATAGGCTAGTGGATGAATAGTAATGTTTTTAAATGGTTGAGTTCTATGGGTCATGTATGAGACCTCCTTCAGGATTCATTTGAAAAGGTTTGCCAGTTTTATGTTACATATAATTGACTGACCATAACAAATCTACCCAGGCCACCATCCATCTACCATACTTGCTCTTTCAGTACACAGTCGTGGTGGGTACCCATGCCACTTTTTTAAATAATGGTACTAGAATTGAATGAGTTTGGACAGCATTAACTACTAGTAATGTCTTCACTGAATCCTCATCGTTTACACCTCCCTGATAAATGTGGTCGTCCTTGATGCACTGTGTCCTGCCACTCCACAGGGACTGTTAACACACCAGATACTTTTTTGTTTGTTTCCCGTTGACGGCTGGCCTGCACTCTGTGCGCGGTTGCTTCCTCCAGAATTAGCTGCTGATGCAACGGTGATTTGACCTGGCGTATGTCTCACACTGCGATTGTGAGGGCACAGCGTGCTGAATGCCATGCAGATCGCGGTGAAGCTTCTTGACTTTATGCTGCTTACAGGGTGTCTGGCTGCAAAGTTCTGCAGAGCCCAGCGAGCTCGCTCAGCCCTGCTGCAACAAAATGACTTGTGCCACCTGTGTGTTTTTCTATGTTAAAACCAGGCTTGGTGTTTAACACCAAACAGACATTTGGAGCCTCTAAGTCATACCTCTGATGTGATGTTTGCCACGTCCACAAAGTGTCTGCACACTGTGGCTGTTTATAAATGCTTGTTCTTTCAGGAAACATATGCACATAAGATTTGCTCTTAGTTTTTAGAATTCCACAAAAATCACTATGAAAGTGCCATTAGCAGACATTTAGGAATAACTGAACAAAACATACTTTTGGGGTGATCCAAAAGTATGTACTATGCATCTTTTTAGTAAACACTTTCAGCTAGTCGTTGTGTATGAAGAGAAAAGTCATCGGTCACCTGAGCCTTTCTGATATAGCACATTGAGCCAGGTGATACCAAGGCAGTGGGTAACTGTATCACAACTTTTAATGTATTACATGTGTATTAACTGTATTGTCTGTCATTAAGCAGAATGTTTCACGGATATGCCTTGATACTTGTGCTATGAAAGAAGAGATGGAAGAAATGAATCTTACTGCTAAGCATGTGGTTGATGAATCTTTTATTGGGGTCTGTGGTTTGAAACCTTAGTGCTTGCTCCATTAAATGGAATGGAATTTCAGCAAGCTTTCATTTCAGATTGAACTATATGCTGCAACCATATAAAGTCCCCCGGGATTTATTCAGCAGTATATAAAACAAATATTCTTTTTGAAACCATAAGCCTGGGAGGACAACCACCTGTTTAAAGTTGAGGAAACAATATTAAAATGCATATACAGTTAAGATACTTTAAATAAAGTTGGAAGTTGGTGGCGCAGAAGGCAGTGCTATCGTTTGGCAACCAAAGGGTTGCTGGTTCGAGCCCTGCTTACTCCTGACCCCATCAAAGTGTCCTTGAGCAAGATACTGAACCCCAAATTGCTCCCGGTGTGCAGGTTGGCACCTTGCACGGCAGCCTCTGCCACCAGTGTGTGAATGGGTGAATGTGAGGTATAAATTGTAAAGCGCTTTGTAGAAAAGTGCTATATAAATGCAGTCCATTTACCATTTAAATAGAAATAATATTCTAACTTTCTAAGCTGTCAGCCAGGTTAGTATATTTTATCCATGTTTTATGTAACTGTCAAATAGCATTAAGCATGATTTTTATATTATACCGTGAACTTCAATTGATGGGTGGTGTTATTTATTTTTTCCAAAAAGAGGATGCCAGCTCCAATCAGACTACGGGAGCTAATCCGGACCATCCGGACTGCTCGGACCCAGGCAGAAGAACGGGAAATGATTCAGAAAGAATGCGCTGCTATTAGATCATCTTTCCGAGAGGAGGATAATACGTACCGCTGTAGAAATGTTGCTAAGCTCCTCTACATGCACATGCTGGGCTACCCGGCACACTTTGGACAAGTAAGTGGCAACACTTGGTCAGTTTGACAGGCCTTAAACACTTCTGCTTCTGTGCCAAAAGTAATATATTAAACATTTCTTCCCATTTCCTTTTAGTGTTCATTGTGCTGTGACTTAAATTTCAAAGTGATGATTCTGTCTTTCAGCTGGAATGCCTGAAATTGATTGCATCTCAGAAGTTTACAGACAAGAGGATAGGGTATCTAGGTGCCATGCTGCTGTTAGATGAGAGACAGGATGTGCATCTCCTAATGACAAACTGCATCAAGAAGTAAGGAACTGCTCACTTCAGTGGAATCTCATTTGCACATTCTTTTCTGAAGCATTTGTATTTGCCTAACGGGTATTACACTATGATTTATCCAACTTAAGTAAACAACACCTTTTGGTTACGCTTCTGCTTGTCTGTTTCTCTTCCTTTCACCAGCGATCTCAATCACAGCACACAGTACGTCCAGGGTGTGGCCTTGTGTACCCTGGGTTGCATGGGCTCAGCAGAGATGTGTCGTGATCTGGCCGGAGAAGTGGAAAAGCTCCTCAAGACATCAAATTCCTACCTAAGAAAAAAGGTGCCTTTGCAGCACAATCCTGCTTGTTGCACATAAAACTGCACTGCCTGCAAAGTAGTCAACTGTTGTTGCTCAGCTTCTTTGAACTGCAGAATTTGCTAGTTATGGGTTCTGTTGGCTACCTGACAGTTTGGGCTGTGGATTTTTAAGCTGCATGATTTTCATTTTTTATTTTCCTGTGGTGTATTTGAGAGCTGATGTAGTGGAAGGCTGTGCAGTTACAGTACTGTACGCAAGTCTTGGGCTGGCAGAGAAAACTGTTTAAATTATGTTTTTGTTGGTGTAAATTTTATATCCATCAAAGTGTGTTTAGCTATTTTAAAACCTCTCCTGACATCCCCTAGTACTGTGGGGAAATATGTGGCTTTGCAGGTTAGGTCTCTCTCACAGTTCAGATCATGTGGTTGACAGAGTGATGCCAATGTTGGGCCCTTAACCTCAGTTGCTCCAGGGACTGTCTGACCCTCTTTCTAAACCATATGTCGCCTTAGACAGAAGCGTCAGATAAATACAGTCGCCTTTTCAGATTTGCAGCGGCTAAAGGGGGAAGATCCTGGCGAATGTGAAAATCGATGCATAATATTAATATTTAGATTGCATTTGGACTCTTATTAAATGACACTAATATTTATGATTTTATGTGATATACATCATATTCAGTATTGTTTATATATTTTTAGATTATGCGTTGTCCGTGAGTTTCTGCGATCTTTCGGCAAGCTCCGAAAATTTTCCCATTTAATTGTTCACGGGCAACCCGCAAATAATCAAAACCATGAGTGTCAAATTCACACATGTTGAAGGGTAACTGTAAATGCAATGTATTATTTCCAGTTACCATCCAGTATACCCGTGTAAACCATTGACTCAAAGACAAGCATACACTATGTCTGGCTAATCAGAACCATATCAAGCTGGTTTATTAATTTGATGGTGAAATTTAAGAGATACATGGAATATATTTTGCACAGTGTTTGTGTGTGTTCATGTTTATAACAGTATCACTTGTCTCACTGCAGGCAGCATTGTGTGCAGTCCATGTGATCCGGAAGGTGCCTGAGCTAATGGAAATGTTTCTTCCAGCAACAAAAAACCTACTGAATGAGAAGAATCATGGTGAGCCATCAGAATGGGTGATGAAGGGACGGGTGTTTACCTGCCACCTCAGACCTCTCTTTGCCAAGGGCCCTGGTGGGACTGCTTATATCTTGGTAGATCTGCACTGGTCTCGTCATGTTGATATTGTAATAAGTGACTCGCCTCGTTTGCTTGACAGCACCAGTGGGTGTGATATGTGGGTGAACTAATCTGCGTGCGGTGCCTCCTCATTTCAGGTGTCCTGCACACGTCTGTCGTTTTGCTCACAGAGATGTGTGAGCGGAGTCCCGACATGCTGGCACACTTTCGGAAGGTACGGCTTGGCTCTCTGCTCCTCATACGCCTTTGCCTCTCCTTTTCCTCTGCCCAGAGGCACTGCTCTGTTCGGGGTCTGATACCTCAGTTCCAGCACGTTCTCTCTACTCAGAGTTCTGGAGCAGTTCTAGAATTTCGGGAATTCTATTTCCGGTTAACGAAAGATCGTAATCTGTGTAATTGCTTTAAAGCAGTGTTTCCCAATCTGGTTAGTGGGGACCCACAGATGGTCCACGTTTTTGCTCCCTCCTGGCTCACAAAAATGTGGACTGTCTGGCAGGGAGCCAGGAGGGAGCAAAAACTTGGACTGGTTGTGGGTCACCAAGGACTGGATTGGGAAATACTGATTTAAAATCATGAACCTGTGTCTGTGGATGCACAGCTAGGCTTTATTGAGACATGGGGTTGCATATGTGTGAAACTGGACTTCCACAGGCCCGGTCTCTGCCTCCTGTACCAGCTGTCAGCTGAGATGAGTCAGTCGCTGTACCTCCTTTAAATTTCTCTCCAAGTGAAACCTTTCTGGTTCTTCCTAACATCTACCTCATTTTTCTGTCATTTGTCTTTGTTACAATTCCTGCATTGTGTTAGAATGAAAAGGTAAGAGGACGTTTGGTTGATTGCTGGTGCATGCCCATGCCAAGATATTTAAGGTCATTGTAGGTGTAGTGAAATTTTTGTGGAAGTATTGTTTATTACTTTGGAAAGTCACTTATTCTGTTGTCTTTGCCAGTCTTGGCAGGCTTTATATGTTTATTTGCTTATTTATTTCTAATACATGCATTCTTGGCCATTATACAGTCTTTTCACTTCAGCAAATCATTTTATGACTGTATAATTACATTCACATTCAACTGAAAGGCAATTTGCATAAGTATGCTCAGTTAATTTAATTGGATAGTTGTGAAATGTAATCTATGATTCCTAATTTGGCAATTTTATTATTTGTAGGAATAGCAATGTAATCTTTAAACATCTTTAGAAAAAGAAAATTTTATGTGACATTATACCAACATTGCTTTTCTAAGCGGTATATGTCTATATAACATTTCCGTACACAAAGACTTGCTGAGTAAAAAGTTTTTTCAGCAAATTAACAACGGATATTTATGAAAATATGGTTTACTTAAAGATATAAATGTTTCATTTACAGGACATGTCAATGACCGTCTTTCTGGCAACTCTATACAGCTGTGTATTTATTTTCTTGAGCAATATCTGTGTCTTGATGTGTCTTCAAACCTTCCATTGTCACAGACTATGCCTCTGTTGCTCACATTTCAGTTGGTCCCGCAACTGGTCAGAATTCTTAAGAACCTCATCATGTCGGGCTACTCACCAGAACATGATGTGTCTGGTATCAGCGACCCATTCCTACAGGTAATGGGTCTTGCTTGCAACTTGCATTCAGTAAATGCAGTTGTTTTAGTAGCGATCAGTGACATTTACCGTTTCAGGTGAGAATATTGAGGTTGCTAAGAATTCTGGGAAAAGGCGATGATGACTCCAGTGAAGCCATGAATGACATCCTTGCACAGGTGTGGTTTATCACTTTGTTTTTCTTCATGTTATTTCATGAACTTACCAGAATTCAGTTGTAGAGCAGTTAGGTTTCACACATTCAGTCCCCACCATAGCAAATAATCTTCTCTACCTTTTCTAGGTTGCAACCAACACAGAGACAAGTAAAAATGTTGGAAACGCCATCCTCTATGAAACAGTGCTGACCATTATGGACATAAAATCAGAAAGCGGACTGAGGGTCAGACTGGTTCTATTCTCTTTGGGGGCGGGGGGGCAAGCACGTATTCAGTAACTTGTTTTAATTTGTAAAGATGTGTACACTGAAAAGTTATCAAACTCCATTTTTATGTAGGTATTGGCAATTAACATCTTGGGGCGCTTCCTACTAAACAATGACAAAAACATCAGGTAAGTGATTTATAGCGCGATGGTCATTAGGAACTGAGGAGATGTGTGGGCAGAACATGATGCACTTTTTTTCTCTTTCAGATATGTAGCACTAACATCCCTGTTGAAGACCGTACAGACTGACCACAATGCTGTGCAGCGGCATAGAAGCACCATTGTAGACTGCCTGAAGGACCTTGATGTGTCCATCAAAAGGTAAGAAAGACAGGTGTGGTCGTCATTGTGAGACTCTTGTATGATCTGTGGAAGTCCCTCTGTGACGGTCAGATGGCTGACAGTTTGGTGCTTTCCCCAGACGAGCGATGGAGCTCAGCTTTGCTCTTGTGAATGGAAACAATGTCCGTGGGATGATGAAGGAGCTACTTCACTTCCTGGACCTGTGTGACCCTGAATTTAAAGCTGACTGTGCATCAGGAATCTTCCTCGCTGCAGAAAAGTAAGGTTTTTATCCATGAAGAAAGTTGAAACATTAAGAGGTTGGGTATTGTGGAGTGTATGATATGAATCTACACCCTTGTGCAAATTAATTGAAAAGGGTAATAATTTTTTACAATCTGATTCTTTTCATTCCGGACAGCCAACAGTCTTCATTAGTCACTTTTTCAATGGATTGGGGTTACACCATCAAACACAGGAAATTTCATCATTGTTACATTTTCTGACTAGTCAGGCGTCTTCAGCATGTTCTCACCCTGTGTCATATGTCGAAAATGGATAGGAATTTCATCAGCAAGAAGAAAACTAAGGTACTTTATTGGCCTGTAAACTCTGGATTTAAACCCTATAAAGCCAACTCCTGGAGAGCTACTAACCAGTAGGTTATTGGTTTATTGAACAGAACAGTGAATTCTCCTTAAAGTTTGACAGATATAACAGATAAAGGCAAACAAGATCAACAATGTAGTGCACTTCCACAATCTTTTGAAAACAAGTAATAAATAAAATATAAATATTAAATAAAATAAATAAATTAGTCCAAAATAAATTTGCTCACTTATGTGCCTTAACAAACTGATAAATTCAAAGCAACATTTTAAACATAATTAACAATAAAATTCCGGTCAGTAACTCGGTCCAAGAATATCTTAAGGCTGGCACACTATCGCACACTATATACTATCACAGAGGATGTTGTGGGGGTTGTTCGTCGTTCTTTCTGTTTCTTTATTAGTTGGTCATATGTCGGTATGTGTTTAAATTTTAAATGGTTAAAAAGATTTGTGGTGTTGCCAACCGGTGCCGACACAACCGCGTAGCAAATCTTGCACCTAATATGTTTTTGATCCATGTCTGCTTCTTCGAATCCAAACTGTTCCCAAACAACAGAATTGCTTCTACCTCTTTTGTTGACCAAAGCCTTCTGTGGCTGCTCTTTTTCTGCCATCTTCACTCGCGCTGGTTTTTAAATGCGATCAGATACCACATACGCAACTTCTTCGCTGATAGTATAGAGTGAGAGAGTTTGGGCTTCTGGAAGGGCGAAAGTGCAGATGCGCGCGTCAGGACGCAGGTCAAAATAACTTAAACGATTATTCACCTTTTTTTTTTTTTTTCGATTACACCATTTTTGTGATCGTTGAGACCCGAAATCGAAGTTCGATTAATTGCGCAGCCCTAATACCCAGCTTCTGCATTTACTGAATGCAAGTTTCCGTACTAGTTCTCAAGTAAATATCAGGAGCAGGTGTGGCTCATGAGAAGTTAGGCAGGATAGAAAACTTACTGGATAGTAGCTCTCCAGGACCAGAGTTGGAGACCTCTGCTATAGAGAATTTGTGGTCAGTCTGCAAGCAGTGCCTTCATGGAATGGATTGTAACACAAAAGATAAGCTTATTCAGGTGTTAATTCAAGTACGGTACTGGGACCCCAAGATCATTAAAGACTGCTCAGAATTGTTGGATTGTGTGTCCAATTGCATCCAAATGCTCAGGGAAAATAAACCCAAGGAGGTCATATTGTATGTTGAAATGTTGATGCTTTCAATTTGTTTCAGTTCATTTGTACAGGGGTGTATATGTGGAGTTCTGTGAGATCTGCAGATTCTTAATATTTATTAAATTGTTCCATGATAAGTATACTGTGTGTTTAACTCCATTTGATTGCTTAGTACCCAATTGAGTTAAAAAAAAAACAAAAAAAACTGTAGTTCTTTATGATCAAGAACAATGTTGTATGTTAGCATTTTGTCTCACTTGTTTTAAAAGTAGATAAATCTGCGTTGTCTCTTATGTTGCACTTCTGGTTCTTGCTTTGTCATAAGTGATGTGTAGTTGTTGTCATCATGTAGCTTCTCCACCAATACTGCTTACACTTGTTTGGCTGCAAATATGCCTAGTTGACTGCTAGACACATGTTTGCAATGTGGTATTTGCTTCATATGTAAATGCAAATATCTTCTGCTGTGTTGACTTGAGGCTTTGTGTTTTGCTTACAGGTATGCACCCTCAAAAAGATGGCACATAGACACCATTATGAAGGTCTTGACAACGGTATGATTCTGCTGGTTTGTGTATTATAGAGTGTGTATTATTACTGTACAGTACTTTTGTACTTTATGTAAGATTTGATGGATGATTATTTATGTAAGCATAAAGACGAGTCTCAAAGCAGTGACAGCAGCTTGTGTATGTCTAAAGGACACAAGCCTCAGGTAACCGTGGCTCTATTCTTCACTTAGGCGGGCAGTTATGTGCGAGACGATTCTGTGCCCAACCTCATACAGCTGATCACCAACAGTGTGGAGATGCACTCATACACAGTGCAGAGGCTATACAAAGCTGTGCTGGATGACATCTCGCAAGTAAGTGGCCAAAGAAGTTGTTTTATGAGCACTGCAGAACGGAAAGATGTCTATGCGAATTATTTGTTAAGATGTGACAAAAGTGGGGGGTAACTGTCACCTTTGACATACTCTTACAAATACCTGTGCCTTCTCATGCTGACCCTGTGTGAGTGTCAGCCTTGCAGTACGGAGACTGACGAGGTATTGCCCCAGTTTGCTGTTTTTTTTTTTTACCTTTTGATTGTCATAATGTGAAGGCGTGTAGGGGTTTTTGGAACAAGCACTGCAAGCAGTATGCAAGTGGCGATTTGCAGCGTTGACATCTCCAGGAATACATCTCAGCTTGCCATCAGTTGTTGGGAATGAATCATCTGTGTGTAATTGCACAGATGGGGAATGACAGATTGCTTTTTAAAAACAGAATATGAAAATGCTTCAGCATGGCCCCACACCATGCTGACACCCCCCGGGGGCTTTGTGTTCTCTCTTTAATCTGTGTTGATCTTTCTTTTTCTTATCAAAGTCATCCGAAAGTTGCCCTTCTCAATAGGTTAAGGAGAAGCAAACGGTGTCTTGCATATGGCACTGAACTTGTTCTTCTGTTTGCTGGCTGTCTTTTCTTCAGCAGCCCTTGGTACAGGTGGCATCCTGGTGTATGGGCGAATATGGTGACCTGCTGGTGTCGGGTCAGTGTGAAGAGGAGGAGCCCATCCACGTATGTACCCTGTGCTGCTGCTTGGTCAGTGAGTCTTTCCTACATCTGCAGCGTGACCTCAGTGTCTTTTGTCTACTGTGAATTACGCACAGGTCACAGAAGATGAGGTGCTGGATGTTTTGGAAGGCGTCCTTGTGTCCAATCTGTCTTCTCCGATAACTCGGGGCTATGCACTCACGGCAATTATGAAGCTCTCCACACGTTTCAGCAGTGTGAAGTATGAAATTTTACTGCCGTGACTGTGACACAACTTTTTCTAACTCTGTTTTCTCTGCTCGATCAAATGTCATTTTCCCATGTGTGTGTTTGTGTGCTTGCAGTCGAATCAAGCGGGTTGTGTCAATATATGGGAGCAGCATTGATGTGGAGCTCCAGCAGAGGGCTGTGGAGTACAATGCGCTTTTCAAGAAATATGACCACATGAGGTATGTCACAGTCACATCACTCTCCTGTCACACTGTGATTGTTGTCCTTGGTTCTTCCTCAGTTCGTCTTCCGTGGCTCTTTACTGCAATGTGCTCTTTAATTGACAAATTGTCAACAGGTTTAGTTGTGTACTATAGGTCAGTGTTACTGTTTCTTCTTTTTTCGTACTTTTACAGGGGAAAAACCACTTACTAAATATTGTCCTTATGTGAACTCGCATGTCGGTATTTAATATGTGTGCAGAGACTCACACATACTTGTTTTCACTGTGGAAGACAGGACTTTCTTTGAAATGGCCAGTATGAATGGCCAGATCCCTGAATGGCTGTGGTTCAACAATTGTTATTATTCTCATGCAAATTTTTTTTTGTAAATTATATGCATGACAAAGTTCTGTCAACCCTCTCTCTTTCCATAACTGCCTACTGCTTATGAGCATTGGACAGTCGATCTGTGATTTGACCCTGAAGTCCCCATTGCTCCCCATACCCCGTATTGTTCTTTTGCTGGTAGGTCTGCCTTATTAGAGCGAATGCCCATCATGGAAAAAACTACCACCAATGGCCCCACAGAGATACTGCACACCAATGGGGAGGCAGAGCCTTCGGTTCGGGACTCCAAACACCCTCCCAACATCCCGCAGCCTTCTTCCCAAGTGAGGGAAATGTAATCTCATAGCCAGCATGGGTCCAGCATGTGCTACTCACTGGGGTGCAAATCTGTTACTGTTACTCAGTGGCCAATGACTGTGCCTTCCTCAGTTTTGCAACATGCCATTTTTGCATTAAATGCATGATTTGTTTAATTGCCGCGCACTGAGTCAACTCAGATGTCATTTATTGACGCCTTCACTGTGACACTTTAAATTATGCTGTTTTAAGGCTGTGAATCGTATCTTTGCTGAAGGCTAATGATCTGTTAGACCTTCTGGGAGGGAACGATGTAGTGCCTGTGATCCAGACTGAGCTGCCCACGAAACCAGCCTCCTCTGGTGGGGAGTTACTGGACCTACTGGGGGATCTTTCGCTCTCAGGTAGGATGGAGTCCTGCTTCATTGCCAACCCTTCTGTGCTTTGCCTGTTGTTTCTGGTATTTATTCTCAGAGTAGCTCCTGACACACACTATTTTAAGGTGATCCAGTCATGACCTGATTTTTACCAAAATGTTTGCTTTTGAAAGCAGCTTTTTGCATCATGTGGATCCCCGTGATCTAGTGTCTGATATGCATCAGGTTTTTGTATGTGTTGCACATGGTGATGAGGCAAGAATGTTATTCTTGGAAAGAGGCGTATGTACCTGTGAAAGCAATGCTTCCACCAATGTAAATGGCAGGCTATTAGGGGAGTGATTCATTTAACTGAACAGTATCTTCGCATCCTGAAGAGAATGTTATTGAGAAACAAGGTTCTTGCACAGCAGTGGAGAGACATCCTGTCTACCTCGTTTATTCCATTTTCCATGCTCCGCCTTCCCCTTGCTCTGGCTGTTGTGAACTGGGAGGCTTCCTCCCGATTCCTCAGCACCTTCTGGTGCATCACTGAAGCCAGCTGCTGTGCTCTGCCGCTCCCATGGAGCCTTTGACTTGGGGGATGCTGGGGGGTTGGGAATGCGTGAGGTGTAGCGGGACCCGAGTGCAGAACCTGTCCCAGCTGGTTCCATTCCACCCTCCTGCCAAATTGAACGCTCTAAGCTTGTGTTTGTGAAGTGAGCCTGCAGGATTTGCCAGCTGCGTTGGCTATAAAACTTACTTTGATGGTGCAGCTCAGTTATAATATCTGTCAGGTTTAATGACCCAAGAGCTGAAAGACAATATTTAGAAGTTTCCCAGAAAGTCATTTTGAGCCTGAAAAATGCATACTATTCCATGCTGTTATATTGCCTTGCTGCTCTGAAAAGGTGTGTTCTGCTCCAAACCCAGGTGTGCCGGCCCCTGCTGCTCCCATCTCTGTCTCGCAGCCCGCCTTCCTGCTGGACGGCATCTCCTCCCAGCCCCTTTTTAATGATGTTGCAGGAGGTGAGTGGCACCTTGCACACAGCCATTCTGGGTCATCAGTTTGCCTGGAAGTGTCCCCATATATGTCCTCTAGGAGGCACATGTCCTCTAGTACAGTCATTTAGGTTTAATATTATATGAGTTCTTGATTTCCTACACTGCAAGAATTTTTAGCCATGTAATCAGTGTTTAATTGTATTTGTTTTTCCCCATTTTTTTAGCCATTCCACCAATGACAGCCTACAATAAAAATGGACTGAAAATAGACTTCACATTTGAAAGGTCCAATTCAAATCCCAATGTGTCCATTATTACCATCCATGCGTCCAACTTGACCGAGGTAGACATGGCTGATTTTGTATTCCAAGCTGCGGTACCAAAGGTGAGGTGTCTTTCCCCAAACAGAGCAAAATTTTGAGTACCAATAAATTAGGGGCGTTTAAGCAGGAAATATTAACCAACATGGATTTTCTCAGACCTTCCAGCTGCAGCTCCTCTCTCCCAGCAGTAATGTTGTTCCTGGACTCAACAAAGGAACTGTCACACAGGTGATCAAGGTGCTGAACCCACAGAAGGTATGTGCGGTTCCCCCACAGAGTATGTAGACTTTATTTTAGTTTACTTGCTGGGAGAGTAATCACTGATTTATATATTAATTTTATTTTTTTTTTCCAATTCCCAGCAACAACTTCGCATGAGGATCAAACTGACTTATACCCATAAAGGGTCTTCGGTTCAAGACCTGGCAGAGGTCAACAATTTCCCCACTCAGTCCTGGCAGTGAAGGGTTGGCTCTTTGCTCTCAAAGACCCCTCCTCCCCCACCTGCTAAATGAACTATGGGAAAGACTGCCCCCCCCGCCCAAACTGTGATGTCAGCACAGACTGGTACCCCGAGGTGGCCCGGGGGAAACAGGATTCCTTCAGACACAATATGATGATTATGATGATGCGTCTGACGATTAGCTCAGCAAAAGTATCTGACGACATATCCATTTAGCAAGTGCGACCGGTGTCAGTGCCGTCCCCGATGTCCACTTCACCTAAGCACTACTGACGCAGGCAAACACATGCTGCTGCCGGGGAGACATGCAGAGCCAGGAGCTGCTTCATATCAGCAGTTCCTCTGCTAAACGGAGTCCCTTTCATGTTTTTAGCAGTTCTTCATCTAACTAAATTGTCAGGATGCCTTTTATTTCTTCTTGTTTAAAGTCCCCTCCAGAAATGAAATACAGCAGAAGGTTAGTTTTTTGCACTTTAATCACTTCTCCCTGTGTACTGTGGGGAATTCTGACGTGGCTGTGGGGTTTCTGGCTCTTTCTAGGTTTGTCATTTATGGTATGTCATTTATTCTCCAGTTTGGTGTCTTGGTTTTCATTTCTATAATAAAAATCAGCCATTTTCACGCAGGGTACAACCCTTTTGGTCCAAATACTATGCTTCTGGTTTTTAGCATGTTCATATTAAACTAATTCAACCTGACTTAACCAGTCGCAAATTGTCAGAGTTTTGGCTGAAAATTCAGCCTTGCATTCTTGTAGCAATAATGTTGAAATTGAAAGGGAAAAAATATATCTTGTTGAAATGGTTATTTCCCCCATTAAACTTGGAATTGGAAATGTACACTTAATTAGGTATATAGGTTTGCATATTAATTTGTTTGGCCTATTTATTTCTTTATTTTTCCTTGGTTACCATGCTAATGTGACTAACAGTCTTTAAAAACTGCAGCCAAAGTGCAGTACATTTTATGCATCCCAAATTTTCTCATGGTAGTTACCTTTTGGGAAAATCAGCCTTTTAATGCATTACAGAGTGAACCGTTGTCATTAGTACACAACATATAGTACACAAATTTGTCATGTCAGTGAATTTGCATTTCATTGACCATATTGTTTTTTCTTCTAATTCTCCTTAAGGTAAACATCACCAGATCACAACCCAGTCTCATGCTAATTTTTTTAAATTTACCAAACCAGAATCCTAACATTTGTACCCCCACTACAGAACCACTATGACTACTTACTGTCGCACTTGAATTTGGCATTTCAGAACCCACAGTTCCTTGAATGTTTTTTTTTTTAAGTCTTACTACAACTGTTGTAGGTGATGTAGCCAAGCAGTGTTTGTGTGGAGTGAGTACATGTATATTATTTTAAGTCTCATGCGGTTTTTTTGTCATGTTTTATCTGAAGTTGGTCTGGTTTAAGCACCTATATGGTGGTTGTTCACTGTCTCCCCTCCATTCACCCTTCTGCAGGCAAGCTGCACCATCATGGAGTTTGCAGTGATACTTATGTTCTGCCCAGTAATGCTTGAACAGAGCAATGTGCCTTGTTTCCTTCTCTGATGTATGAAAGATCTTGATGTTGAAGAGGAATGGTTTTTAGGCATCTTGCTACTGTATTTCTGTCTGGAAAATCAGGGCAATTACACCATAGGTCATCGATTTGTGGATTTGAATACCTCAAGCTGTTGAGGCATGTTATATGGGATTCAGTGCTGTGGCTGCACAGCAAGCATTTTCTACAGGATTTTGTTCAACAGGTTATTATCAGAATATTCATTCATTTCAGATGTCCTGATTTATTTTGTGACACTAGAGCAATTTTAATTTTCCCTCTTGGTTCATCGTACATGAATCTTCATGACCAGATCATCAGTTATCAGAGTAAATCCTTACCAATGTAACATGATCTAAATTGAAAAGTGTGAAATGAATGACTTTATGCAATATTGGAATTATACGGTATGTACAGAAGATGTTGGGATTTCCTTCCCCATTCAGTTGTATGTACAGCTTTCATGAAATTAATTTCCGGAGAGCATGAAGTGGTGAAATGTTTCTACTAAACCCATAAACCCAGTTTTCATGTTCGTGTGTGTTAAAATTGTAGTGTCCTATGTTTGTAGGTTTCTGCAATATTATATCTACAGCTCCTACAATATATAGCTTAATCTGGTTAAGACTGATAATTTAGGAAGCAAATTACTTTTTACCATGAACTATGTTTTCTTCTAAGTTTAATTGGGAATCTTTTTTGCATATTATATAACTGTAATGAGGCCAGATGTCTGATGTCAGACTCTAGTGCAATTTCACTTCCAGTCACTCTGAGTAGAATAATAATCAATCCCAGTTCTTATATGATTTAACTGGCCAGATGTGTGGTGGTGTTGCACTGAAATAATTGGGTTTTGTTCACAGTGTCACGGTTTCTCTTGTGTGTAGTTTGTATAAAGGTTTGTTTTTACAAATGCATTGTCATTAAGCTGGTTAATGTAAAATATGTATGAAAACTTTACCCAATAATGACATTTTGTAGGCGGGGCGCTGCAGGCCTTTGACGATCATTGGGGTGGGGGGTGTGGAACACAAGTGGAATTCTTTAAAAAGAGACAGCATATGTGTAAATTTTACACCTGTGTCTCACACTCACACACACAGTAAGACAGGATGTCAGCTGCAAACATTTCAGTTCCTAGCTTCAGGGCTGCATGTGAGAACCAGTGTAAATATTTTCATTTCTACTCTTTAAGTATCTGCCTTTTGAAGTTTAAAGAGATTAAATCAACTGAACCACACATCTCTTTGCTGAACTGGAACCTAAATGTACATTTAGAAGTATTCAACTTAAACCTCTGTAAAAAATAAATAAATGCAAAAATTCACACCGTACCATTTTGGGGACAATAAAAGTGAGCTCACACCATTCTGCCTGATGCTATTGTCTCTCTTCCATCATCTTATAAAGCATAAACTGTGATAGCCTCAAGTGTGCAAATTGATCACCAGAAATTTAACTTTACATCAACAACTGGAAATAAATTCTAAGGATTGAGCACTTAGGTTTATGGTGATACATCATACCTCGGTGAATATAAATATATGAACAAAAAAATTTTTCTGCTTGTCAGTCTGGCAACGCTTAAGGCTGTTCCCAAAGAAGGACATTACAAAATGCATCATTTTCCTTCTGTTTTTGAATCGGAACTTGATGTAATTTGTTTATGTTGTTCAGTGTGACTGGCAAAACCATACCCATGAGCTGTGTATTCATATTGTGAGATTGTGTATCTGTCCCACCATGGTTTCCAATCTCGATATGGGACCCTGCCTTGCCAATCTGTTGATAGAAGTAGGATCCAGACTAGTGGAAGAAATAAATGAGCGTCTGGAGCAAGTGTGGGAAGATACCATAAGGCACCATAAGGTTCACGTTTAATGGGACTCTGATCTGACACTTAAAGGTATTCTGTATGTACGGAATCACTTCTGTAGGCCTTTTACAGATTGAGCCAACTTCTTTTTGGTTTATTATTGCAACAGAATACTGTAGTTTGTAGTAAACTTGTATTGACCTTTGATAAATGGGAAACATCCTATGAAATGTCATTAAAATGAAATTACTGTGTCATTAAATGAGTTCTTGCCTGTGCCATGCACAGGCAAACCACACGGAAACTGATATGTACTGGGCTGGACTAGCCATCTGGCATACAGGATATTTTCCCTGTGGGCCAATGGGTATGTAGGCTGACCACCCCACACACGGCAAAATTAATATGGGGTCATGGAGACCCCAAAGTCCAAAGGTAATTTTAGTCCAGTCCTGAAATTTCATTAGCTGCATAAAATCATCTCTCATTCCTCACCTACTTGAAGAGAATGACTTTTCATTACAGCTGGCTATTCCTGCACTTGAATTTTCTGTGAAATATTTTGTTCAAGTTCTTTCATCTACAACATTTGTTCAGAATCTTTCTGTGATTTTTTCACTTCCAACTCACAAGCTTTGGATATTTTTTACTCCATGAGTAGGCATGGCTGCCAGGTTTGGTCAGGTGGCTGGCGTGATATTTTTGTTCTGAGATATATGCAGTCATGCATTTATATGCATGTAACAGTTTTATTACCAAATATCTGCAGTGCTTTTGATACATCTGATGGAATAATGTAGATTTGCCATACTATTCCTTGTGTGAGCATCACGCCAGATGCATTGGCAACCCTGAGTATGGTGGTCCCCCAGAAATATCTTCCTGTCCAGTAGGGTGGTTTCTGTTAATGTTTTGTTTTTACATCCATCCATATTTCATACCCGCTTGTCTAATGCAGGGTCATGGAGTGTTTTGCTATTTATTTATTAAATACTTTATGAATTTATGAGATTTATCAGCCAGGTGAGCTTGTACTTATGAGGAATTTGTTTTGGTATAACTGCAGTGGCATACAACAAACTATATTTATTACAGATGTATATAATTTTTAAAGAGTATATATTTGCAATAAATATGCTAGGTTTCATTACTCCTGTTCACTGTTCATTAAACTATATTCACTATACATTCCAGACGTCTGTACATCATTACACCAGTGGGTGGCAAAAGTTCAAATCGTTCACTTAAAATATTCGTCCAAAAAATCGATTCGTGCAAGTGTAATCAAAATAAATAGGCTCTCCCCGAAGCAATGCGGTACTTTCTAGCTTGCCGCATTATTCACTGTTTCTTTATTAAGACGACTTGAATTAAAGTTATTTATGTAAATTAAAGAAAGTCTATCTAGGTCTAGTTCACCAGCAAAGGAAACGTTTAACGGCGGTAACTTGAACCTACATCAAGCACCTCCAGCTTCAAAACCGCTAAATCAGTTGGGTGACTACCTCCAGCACGTGACTGCACGCGCAATCACACGCACGCGCTCATTGAGCAGCGTTACGTACGCCAGACAAAGATGGCGGCCACGGCGGGGAAAGCAGCATGATTTGCAGGTGTAGAAGAACGCAACCTGAAGAATTATAGTATTATATGAGCGCTGGGAAAGCTAGCAAGATGACACTTTAGGGAATCCATCTGTATTAGTTATTCGTATACACTTTCTAAGTTTTCCCCGGAGGGAACGTTTTATTTTTTAGGCTTGGCGAAAAAGAAAACTCCCCAGAAGCATGGCTTCCCACAGTATCCAGGTAGCTAGCTATCCGAAACTCTCCTTCACTCCGTACTCGCGGGCTCAGTGCATTGCATGGCTTGGACAGCGACAAAAATGCGACTTCCATTTTCCAAAGTATTTAACTTGTTGTGTATAGACTGTAGGCTCACGTGTACGCGCAGATGTAATGAGTAAGTTCGCGTCAAGTCAGGGGCAATTTATCCCGAATGTCGGAGTCGGTCTCTGCTCCTGTGTCGAGCCATCGTGATGCAGTAGGCCCGGCAGCCCGGGCCATTCATAATCCCGGCGAGCCCCTTCGTGGCACTCTTAAATCCCATTTACTCTATGCTGCTGTTTAATTACAGATTATACATTGAAGATGTCATCGCAACTATTTTGTCCGTAGATTAGTTTAATTAATTGAAATTTCGGCGTTTTGGGACTGCCGGCTCTCCAGGCCCGACCGTCCCATTCGCCGCGCTTTGGTGCTTAGCTGCCTGTTCAGAGTAACTGACATCCTGCTGCTTAACTGGCATTTAGAAGGAAAACCGTCCGGTTAAAAGTGGTTATTAGCGGCGCAGGTGCCACCCCTCTTTCTCTGCGTGCTGTGACGATCTAAGCACATTTAAAGCCCCCCGAAGAAAGGGACTAACGTGTGTTCCGCTTGCACGAAACCAGCTCGGCGATTTTTCATCTTAAATGCGTTGAAATAGCAGCAAGCCAACAAGATAATGGAATTGGTCTTCTCTAACCACATCATGGATATTTAACGTCTTAACATTAAAACTTATGTAAATTCCAGTTAATTCCACCTGACCCTTTCAAGTTTAATTTGATGGTTTGTGCATTTTATTTCTGTGATAGAAAATCATTTTAGAGAAGTTTTAGGTGATTAAAATGCCTCATTACATTATGTATAGCATAACACAAAAATTAAGTTGCAAGTTTGCAGGTAAATATTCATGAATTTACAATGTAGAACCCTGTCTTCGAGATTGCTATTAAGTTTAGTTTAATATTGTCTTATAGTATGTACTTGCTAAAAGTCTATAAAAAATGTAAAACATGAATGAAACTCTGTCCTTAATGGAGACTAGTTCTTAAGCATTTGCTTTTATAAGCTGCAAATCATTTTAAAATGCAGCACTTTTAAATAGATATAACAAATGTACCTGAGGTAGAATGGTTAGTGTGATGCTGCTGTATTGCTGCACTAAATTGTTTGCATGTGGAATGCGACAACGTGACTTTGTCTTGCACCGAGACGTCATGCTGCTGGACCGTGAAAATGAGAACTTGAGCAGCATTTTCCAGAGTTTGTGTTTTTATTTACTTGCATGAAAATGGAAGAAGGCTGAGTGATGAAAATGCCAAGTGTAGGTTATGTAAGTGATTGGTACCGCATGTGACTAAAAACGATTGCCACGTGGCACAGTGGGGTGCTCACAGGCTTCGCGGCGGCCCTTTGATTGTCAACACAATTGTCTGGAGTCACCCAAGGCCCAGTGTTTAAGATTGGTTACCATGGAGATGTTTATTATTGGTGGTTGAGTGTCATATGATTAGGGGTGTGGCCGAGTTAGTAGACAGGAGGGTTTTGGCATGGTGGTCATAAGAATAGTGGCTTTGACATCTGCTGTGATTGTCTTCAGGGGTGGCAGGATATGTGTTATGTTGCCACTGGTACATGACCTTCAGATGCCCAGGCTTTTCCTGTCCTCCCTGTGAGTTTCGCTGTGGGGTGAAATGATTTAGCTCTTTTTTTCTTATCTGTGCTTTATGTGTGACCAAATGGCCCCTGGTTGGTGATTAAATTACAGTTTAAGATATGGGCTACCTGCTGTGCTCTGTGCAGTGACCCCAGTTTTTCTGGGATTTCAAGAAGCGGATATTGTAGGCAGAGTGCAGTTTGAAGGGCGTCCTTAGACTGGGCTGTCAGCTAGCTGTTTACCAGCCACTGTGTTCATCTAGGGATACAAGCAATGCTCAGAGGTCTATGCTATTGGGCAGTTATCCTCCAGCCCATAGTTGCCCAACCGACAGTAGATATTGCTGTTGATGGATGAGCAGGAGAGGAACCCAATTTTGATCCTCCATATGGGAAAGTAGGCCAACCTGCATCATCTGGGCTTCCTCACCATGGGTGGCCAATGCAGAACGGGGTAGATCGAACCTTGCTTTGAGCTGCCCGCTGCTGTGGAAACTCCTCAACTACTTTATTCATCCTGTAGAAAGTTTATTTTTGCCAATAGTGACAACTCTTAGTTTTAAGTTATATTTGACTATTCTTATTCGTGTTCTTGTTTAGTTGGTCAGTGTCACACAGTTGAAAAGTAGAATTATCTTTTGAATATGCCTGGATCTCCAGGTTTTGCTGTAGGATGTCACTGATTTCAG
Organism: Cyphomyrus plagiostoma; assembly: GCA_019775915.2. Taxonomy (NCBI): domain Eukaryota; kingdom Metazoa; phylum Chordata; class Actinopteri; order Osteoglossiformes; family Mormyridae; genus Cyphomyrus; species Cyphomyrus plagiostoma. The sequence continues at coordinate 2,187,263 of JABFEA020000021.1, read as the reverse complement.
CAGCTTATTCTTGCTCTTCGATTATCTTTTCGTCAATTTCACACTGTGTCGATAAAAATTGTCTGCTCTGGAAACACCATTGGCTTTGCTCTGTGTAATGTGCACTTTGGTTAGTTCAAGTGGAACTCTAGTAAATGTTTGATCAGTGTTGTCATGATGGGTTTCTTTGGGGCAGCGTTCTGCCCTGGGGCTTCGATTTATGTAAGGCTAATGAAGATATTTTTGAGTGAATAGCTTTCTTTTTTCTTTTTTTATGACAAAATGTACACAGATCATGCTTTGTGTAGCCGGATGCAGTATGAATTTTTACCTTTAGGTCTGCATGTACTTTACATGTTCTTGTCAAAGTGTGATGGTGGTAGCTTAAAATAATTATTAGTAAATTAGCCGGTGTTTGCACTAAGATTGTCATTGAATTTAGGACTATTTTTCGTTTATCTTTAAGTTTGCACTGTAGAATCCTCTATTTCAGTTTCACTGTTATGGAAATCCTAAATAGCTGCTTAAAAGTTGCTTAACTGCTGATTGCTGGCCAGTGTTCCTCTTGTATTGGGGTTATATTGGTGTGGCATAAATACAAAGTTCAAAGGAAATTGCTCCTTAAGGCATAATAAAGTCTTACGTTACATCGGGCGAGTGTCTTTCAGGTGAACTGTGAATGACACTCCTCCGTAGAGGTTTTACAACTCGACTATGATCAGTCCATATGTGAGGATGTTCCAGAAGCACGTGAGCTTCCTGTATTGACCACAGTTGTGCTGCATGTCTGTGACTTGACCCTTCGCCTGAAGCAGTGTTGTCACCCTGTAGGGTAGCCCGCCTTTGTCTGCCAGTCCATCGCATGCTGGAGCTGCTGGCTTCTGATAAGCCAGACGCTGGTTTCAGAAGGCTTTCTCTTCTCTGCTTTGTCATGGTGACGAGTTGAAAATTTTGTGGCAGCATTCCAAACCCCCCACCCCCCACTGTGTCAGGCGTAACAGTCAGGAACGGTCTTGTACTTATGAGTTTTTAAAGAAATAAGCTGAATACATCCTAGTTTTTAATGTTACAGTAAGTTCTGATTTGTTTTTCCTATCTGTTCTTCAGTACATCTTTGGGGAGTTCAGTCCTGACGAAGTCAATCAGTTCTTCAAGACTCCCCGGTGTTATGTTCAGGTAAAAATGAAAAAAGAAAAAAAAATGTTACCTTTGTTCGCATCTTGTTTTTGTGTCTTTCTAAAATATTAATGGAAAACCTCTTTAATAATGAAGGAAACCTGCATGCAAACATTAGTGTGTAAGATCTGTCTCCACTTTCACTGCAACTCACACTGCAAAAACTAACTTAGTGCTTAAAGATTTGGTCATCTGCTCGTCGTGTACCTGGGAGAGCTCTGGGTGTTCTTATATTCCTGAAAGAGATGGGCAGTAAAGGACCTCCAGCTATATAGCTAAGGAGTCGCTTGTATTCCAGGCTGTGTAAAGTGCAGCAGTTTGCTGCAAATCCCTGTGGCTTAAACATGGCATGGAGTTGGATTAATGGCATGGAGTTGTATAGCGTTAGTTGTGCATCATGGATATTCATTCTCAGAAATGGTCCTCTTGGTGCCGAGGTTAATGTTTTTTTGGGGGGGGGGGGGGCGGGGGGGGGGGGGGGGGGGGGGGGGGGGGGGGGGGGGGGGGGGGGGGGGGGGGGGGGGG
>JABFEA020000021.1:2162988-2182476 GCA_019775915.2 Cyphomyrus plagiostoma | reverse complement strand
AATGTTGGATTGTTCATTTAATCATTAAATAAAATACAGTACACTGTGTTAGGTCTTGGTTCAATAGGTTACGTGCAGTCCGGCACTCGGCTTGTAGCAAATTTGTTTTTTTGGCTCTCTAATGTGTTTGACTTTGACATCCCTGTTTTAAATTAACTGAACATCAGCATAGAGCATTGTTTTCCCAACCTTTTCCTTGGGGACACAGACAGCTCATGTTTTTGCTCTTTTGCAACCCCCTGCCAGACTGTTTGCATTTTTTTTCTGGGAGGTGTGTCCCTGCAGACTAAGTTGGGAAACCCTGGCATAGAGTACAGGTTTGGTTTCAGTGGCAGAACTTTGGATGTGGCTATCGGGTATTGACTCGGTGCTCTTGGAGTTAATACCTTGCAACACTAGGTGGCACTAAGTCTTGAGTTATAAGCTGACCCTTTATCTTTCTGATGGCACTGCCTTGTTGTGGAGTAGGGCTGCAACTAATGATCATTTTGATAATCAATTAATCTGTCGATTACTTTTTCGATTATTCAGGTGGGGTGCAAAAAAAAATTGTTTTTCAGCAATTTTTAATAACCCTGTCTGTCTGTGTACGAAGGTTGTTTCCAGCAACTCGCATAAAAAACAAATGTATGCTACATTAAGAGTATACAAAAAATTAAATTTTGTAGCAGCTGAATTAATGTAATGAAATACACAATTTTGTTTTATGAAGTGCAACCAGCATGATGCTTTAGATAATGTATTGAGTACTCCAGTTTTTTAATGTAAAGTATACTAAGAATATTATGAAATAATTGTCTAATGTTACTTAATGTTGATACACTTGTGTGACGGGGAGAGAGCACGCAAACGATTGTGTAGGCATTTATTACGAACAAAGTAAACATTTATTGTGGAGAAAAAGCCTTTTCCACATTTTACGCTAAAAATGCGCCGGCTTGCACTCTCCCGAAACACCATAGACTTTAATGACTGAGCAATGTGAATAAGACGATTGGTGATGAAAATAACTCATCCACTACACCACTGAATGAAGGATTTGCGTTAAGTAATCTGAATAACTGCATACAATAATCCAAAAACTCCACCACATCACATGATACATCAGTGTGTCTCCTGCCTAATTTCAGTTAATTATCGTCAAATTCTGGCAGAATTAAAACAAAATTTTTAAAACGTTTTTTTCAATTCTCCCAGAATTCATCACATAAATTACTCAAGGAACACCAATGGTTCTCGTCACCTTTTTCTTTTATGGCGGTCGGCATCCAGCTTAATGGTGCTTTACTGCCACCACAGCTTTGGTTAGCTTACTGCTCTCAAATTAGGAGGTTGCCACTGTAGTTATGTATATAATAATATAGACCCAACTAATCGATTATTAAATTAGTTGGCAATTTTAATAATTGTTAATTGATTAAATCAATTAGTTGTTGCAGCCCTACTGTGGAGCCTGTAGCTATTGCTTTTTCTCCTTTGGATACCTGTCGTCGGTTTAAACCCAGCCTCAACACGTCTGCGGGTCCTTGAGCAAGGCCCTTAACCCCCAGCTCCCTGGGCGCCCCAACAGTGGCTGCCCTTTGTGAACAACTTATTCTAGAAAGAGCAAGTTGAGACACAATTTCCCCACGGGAATTTCCCCATCTATTATTATTATTATTACTACTACTACTACTACTACTAAGGCAGTGGTTGTTTTAAGGCTCTTTGAATGTAAGTGGGCCTGACCGCAGCTGATTGTCGTATTCATTGTTAATATGATGTCAGTGCCATGGTTTGGCTTTGCAGCAGTATCCATTTTGGTGAGTCTTTCCCTTGCCACCAATTCTTATGCCTTCTTCATTCCCAGTAGTAAGATGTATTTTGTATCCCATAGAATTGATTGAAAATGTGAAGTTGATACACAAACCAGTATCTTTGCAACCAAGAGGACTGATCAACAAGGGAAACTGGTGCTATATCAATGCTGTATCCTTTCTGTTCATGCGTCATCTGTCCTTGGATACCTCCCATTCCTGAAACATTGTTTTCCTCTTTCTTTTGCTGTCCAGTGGGCAGTTAGTGAGCATGATTGTGAGAATACACTCTCGCAGTGCTGGCATTTATAGCGTGATGCTCAGTTATTCTGCATCCTCTGCCTCTATGGGTAGTCACTGAGCATGCCTTCTGTGACGTGTGCCGTGTGAGTAGTCAGGCCAGCATTGGGTCTGATGCCAACAGCTCTAATAAAACTGCCCAAAAAATCTAGCAGTTACTCTGGGTGTTACTCATTAGCACCCTTGATGAGAACAATTGAAGTTATTTTTCTCTTTATAGTGTCATTAACTGACTGAAGATAAAACTAGCCTTGGAAAAAGAAGTGGTTTCTGTAAACATTGGCAGATGTTTCCCACAATATCCGGCTTCCTTGCTTCCTGGTTGTGCTGGCATTTTCCTTGACCCCTTCCCCAAAGACCCTGCAGGCCCTGGTTGCTTGCCCCCCCATGTACCATCTGATGAAGTCACTTCCTGTGCCGAACGAGACTCAGCGGTCCTCCTCATCCACGCCCATAATCAACAGCTTGTAAGTGTTCTGGCCCAACTTGCGATGCTTCTAGTCAGTCCCACATGACCAGGGAACAATTGCACTTGGGTTTTACTGAGGGTGTTTCCTTCAATGAGTTCAATCTCAGGTCTGAAGCAGTGCTACAGTAAAATGGTGTTTTAAGACGGGGTAAAGGATGCATGCTCAGTGTTACTTCAAAAAGGTGATTGTCATTCACTGTTTTATGTCTCTCTGCAGTGTTCGACTAGTAAATGAGTTCAGCAATATGCCTGTGCCGTCCAGGGCTAAACAGCAAGGTGAGCACTATATATTGAGTGCTCCTTCATCGGGTCTTCACTGCATCGTGCAACGCTGACCTTTATACTTCTCGCTGCTCTGTTCACGTAGCTGCTGGAGACAAAATCATGAAAGATATACGGCCAGGAGTTCCCTTTGAACCCAACTACATTTACAGACTCCTCACTGTCATTAAGTCCAGCCTCTCTGAAAAGGTAAGTCCCATGCGTCAGTTTCATGGGTGTTTACTAGCTGGCAGTGCACTTCCTCAGTGATGGCTTCCAGTGATTTTTAAGCTATGTTGCTTTGTTGTTCCTAAATGCCCTGCTTGTTGATCCTCAGGGTCGACAGGAGGATGCAGAAGAGTACCTGGGCTACATCCTTAATGGCTTGCATGAGGAGATGTTAGCTCTAAAGAAACTCCTGTCTCCGCCAGAAGAAGGTCAGCATTACAGATGTTTTCTTTCTGAACACATTCCTTGACTTATGGCACATCTTGTCACTCCTACATGTGGCTGTGCCTATTCCTCTATACATTTTCTGACTTGGTATGAATCGTAAAGCCTGTATCTAATGATTCTCACCTGTGAGCAGAGGTTTCCACCTTGAATGGCCCAGAGTCCCACTCAAGAGCCAATGAGGAGACGGCAGAAAAGGGGGTGGAAAGCAGCGATGACGAATGGGAGCAAGTTGGCCCCCGCAACAAGACTTCCGTAACTCGGCAGGCCGACTTTGTCCGCACCCCCATCACAGACATTTTTGGGGGCCACATCAGGTGGGAGTTTCTGGGCACTGCTGGCTTTGTGCATACGTAATGAAAAAGCAGAGATGGCACAGTGAGGAAAATAGTCAAGAACATACAGATCAAATGAACTATGGTGTCATAGCAAGAGAAGCTTTTGACTGGGTGTGTGGGTGTGTATTTGCTTACTCCTGGAGTTTACCCTCTAAGGGACACAATTATGCCAACTTGGTCTTTTGGAGTGGGGAAAAAGGCCAGTTCTAATTACAGGGGAGGCAGATTAATTGGGTTATAGTTGATTAGTTTTACCGACCACTTTCTTAATTAGAGGCGAAATTAAGTTCAGCTGGGATCTGTATGCATCATAGAGAGAAGGCGCGGCTTGTAAGATTGGGAACTGGCACTGAAAGGATGTTTGTGTGCCCACCCTGTAGGTCCGTGGTGTACCAGCAGAGCTCCAGGGAATCGGCCACGCTGCAGCCATTCTTCACCCTGCAGCTGGACATCCAGTCAGAGAAGATCCACACTGTGCAGGAGGCACTAGAGAACCTGGTGGCCCGGGAGTCTGTCCAGGGCTACACCACGAGGACCAAGCAGGAGGTATGGATGGTGATGGCTCGTCAATGGACTATAATAGACTCTTCTCTCACCAAAGTCTGCCAGTCTTGTGTGATGCTGTCCTTCCCAATCAGTTTGGTGCACACCCTCCGGCCTTAACGGGCCTCACTCCTGCAGGGAGCAGTGGATTTCCTTTTCAGGGTTTGGTCTTGCTTTACAGATTGAGGTCAGCCGGAGAGTGACCTTGGAGGAGCTTCCTCCTGTGTTGGTTCTCCACATGAAGAGGTTCGTTTTTGAGAAGACGGGAGGCTGCCAGAAGCTGGTGAAGAACGTCGATTACCCTGTCGACCTTGAGATCAGCAAAGGTATGAGCAGGCCGTCAGCATCTTCAGCCTGTAACTTGTGCTCCTTTATTTTAAAGTCTGATACTGCTGATCAATATGTACTATTAATTCCCCTTTACATCTTTGTGGAACTGAGCTAAAGCCTTTTATTTTACTCCTTGTTAAAGGAGTAGTAGTGTTCAGTTTTTGATTTGTTTGTTTTGAAACCTGAGCACGTCTTTGAGTAAGGATTCCTGTAGTCCTCACACTTTTACTACTTTCAGATCTTCTCTCACCTGGAGTGCGGAGTAAGATTTTCAAAGGCCAAAGAACATACCGGCTCTTTGCAGGTTTGTGCTTTTTTTTCTGGTGACACTGCTTTGGTCATCTTAGTTTTTGTAATGTTTTCAAACTTGAAGAGCTATCCCCCTCCGATCAACTGTGGTCCCCGTAGCAGAGGGCTCAGTAACATGTGACCTCAGGAAGGTGGGTGTCCAGCATGGCCAGACGCTCTGGTAGAGGCTCCGTCAGGCCTGTCTGCTCTTTGAGGATTGATTGTCCTAGTGGCTCTGAAGGTGCCTGAGCCTATGGGTACATTTTCCAATGTTCAGTGAAATCGCAGCCCTCTCTCTGGAACTATGGGAAGTGGAAAACTGTGCAGGTTAAGTGTAGAGTAGCAGGAGAAGTGCTGTGTTCTGACCTGCTTCTCTGTGGGTTGGCGTTCACCCCCTGGTGGGTCTTCCCCATTTTCTGCCCATGCAGTTGTTTACCACCACGGGAACAGCGCCACGGGAGGACATTACACAGCGGATGTCTTCCACATCGGCCTGAGTGGCTGGCTGCGTATCGACGACCAGCTGGTGAAGGTGATCAGCCAGCAGCAGGTGGTGAAGCAGGCTGCGGAGCGCACCGCTTACCTGCTCTACTACCGGCGTCTCGACCTGCTGTAGAGCCGTGACCTCAGCCGCCTCCTCCTCCTCCACCTCTTCCTCCTCCACTCCACGTTTTCCTAGTAAACTAGCTTTCTGATCTGTCTTGGCGACAAAAAATGAGACTCTTCTGGGAAAAGCTGCGGATGCTCTCTTCGCTGTGTGTGGCACTGTTTGATTTAACGTAGGCTGTCGGAAGAAGGGCAGCCAGAGCGATGCTGGGGGTTGACTTTTAAAATCGAATCTCATTTTCTAAAACACCGGCCTCATCCGGACGGCAGCTTCACCAGAGCCCTGTTCCCGGTTTGGCTGAGCCATGCTTCTGTTCCGGTTACTGGGAAGAACTTGGACCTTTTTGTCTACCTTGTTTTTCCAAGGACTCTTTTGCCTTCTGGTAGGTTGGTCTGAATATGCAGCTTTTAACTTTTTTTCCGCAGGGGCCTCGGCACCAGCAAATGGAAACGTGTTTTTGGTTTGAGTCCCGTGTCGGGAGGCTTCCCATTCTCACTCCCTCCTGATTCGTCTCTGCTCACCTTCCCGGCGCTTCTAAACCTAAGTAATGTTCGAGCCATTCGAATGAGGAGGGCCCGAAAAAAAACGACGACTGCTTTTGAGAGGATCCCTGGCAGTTTCTGGGCGTAGTCAAAATAAAGAATTTTAAACTAACTTGCTTTAGGGTTTAAATAAAGATATGCACGTAAAATTTGGGGGTGGGGGGAGGAATTAGGAGCATATCGATGTGCAGATCCATTTTAAAGTGATAAATAAGCAATTGTGTGATGGTCACTTTATCCCACTTACTGGGGAGTGTACATGATGATGGTATTTTTCGATGTTTTTTTCCTGCGTACATGCTGGAGAAATCTAACGAAGACTGGCAAGTACTCTTTGCAGATGTCTGCCTTTGGTTGACTACAGCATTTCTCCTGCGCCATCTCGTCAACTTACTGTGCCGTTTTGGAAGATTTTCCTTCAGTCGCTTCCAGGAATTTGTTGAGACTTAACCCCCCCCCCTCCGCGCCCCCTCCTTTCTCAGTCCTCCACACTGCGGGCGTGTTGTACTCTGCAAAGCGGACACGGCAGGTTTGAGGACTGGGTCTGCTTTGAGTAGTCGTTTAGCTGAAGGGGGCGGGGACGTACCTGACTTCCCCTCTGGAGACCTTAGACGCCCTGTGGTAATTGCACACTAAACGATACAAGTGGGATTATCTACAATCTTGCTTTTAGTCATTTGGTTAAATTGGACTTTAGTTAAAATTTGTTTGACACTTGTGTGTTAATTTTTGACTATGAATATATATATATATACATATATATTTTTCTGACATTGTTCTTGGATCCAAAGTGGTATAATTTTCCCACAGGGCGGCAGAACTGGAAATAAAGTTGTGTAAATTACCACCCCTTTGGCTGACCATATTTGATGCACCTTATTCCAAGACTTTGTACTTAACTCTTAGCGTTCGGATGGAAATGCGGTGAGTTGACTGTATCTGCACTGTGGTTCTGGGGTAAGAGAAAGTGCATCACTAACCGACTGCCTGTAAGCTGTTTACTAGTTGTTTATGTTCCTGTTTTTTTTCGGTTTTATGTCAGGGTGTTTCTAAATTCACCCGATTGGATGTGCATACACGGATACGCATTGTGTTCAGTTGGGCATCAAACTAGATCCTGTTAAGAATATATAATGTAGGGTAACGTGACAAGGCAAGAGGCTGGAAAATATACATTATGTGTAAAGTAACAAATCTAAGCTCTCAGTTAAAGGCAAGCTTTCTATTAATATATTATCAATTAAAAATGATATACATCAGTCATCAAAATGGGGAAATTGATTCACAATGGAAAGCAGAAGCTTATTAATAACCTGTGATCCCCAGTCCGCAATACCAGGCTCCCACTCCCCTGCTATCTTACTGCTGTATGGGAAGAGTTATCCAGGTTACTCTAATTCGACGGGTGTCTACCGTTATGTTGGTGATGCTAATCGTGCGGTGGTGTTAAGCTGTTTTTTTTTTTTCCCCCTGCTGATGTCACGGTGCCTCTAAACGCGCACGGCAAATGCAGTCAGTCCGAAGTGGATCCCCATACGCTTAACAGGTGTGCCCTCACAATTATGTAATGTGATTACTTTCTAACGATGTGGTATTAGCGGTGACCTCAGATTGGAACACTTAACACTGCTCACTCTTGCGTTCTGTTACAGTATTTCTGCTTTACAATGCGATGTGTATTCGGTGTGAAGGCTATAGCCAGGAAATGTTTGTGAGCAGCAATTTTTCTGTGAAAACACGACTGTGAGAGGTGGCTCGATTGTCCTGCTGTCACAAATTAAATGGCTTAGTCTCGCTTGGCTACCCGTCACTGTTTCTTGCCTTTGCACATTCGTTCTGTCATAGCGGGAAAATTAAAGTTCTTCCTTCACATTATAGCCACAGTCTATTGTTTTCAGCCATACCTTTTTCATGTCTGAGGAGGTTATGCCAGAAATTTTTGAAAATTCAAAAATATTTCATGATTTTCATGTCTTATAAAATATTTCTTAAAGCTCACATTTCTAATATTTTAGTGCATTATTGGTTTTCCCAAGCCTGACTCCCAGACCAGAACACTTCCTACTTTTACACCTATCACTTGAGTTATTTCTCTCTCTTCTGTGAAGATGCCTCTGTTTATAATCACCCTCTCTTCCTGGCTGCCATTGATGTAAATGCTGAAGTTCTGTTTGCTTCTGCTCGATTGTATTTGGAACCCTTCCCAGACCCAGCTGCCTTAAAGAGCTTACATAGCATGTGTCCCCTTGTTATTTATATGATTACACAGCATGTAAGTGCAGCTTAGTGATGTTATTGAATATGATTAATGTTGTCTTTCCATCTTGAATGAGATCATTACTGTTTCAATGGCCTGATGCTTTGTGAAAGTGAAGCTTCAAGCTTAGTGGTTTGGATTACTCTGCACTGTTGGCCACTGTTTGGTTTAACCCCATGGTAACTGCTGACTGACCAGCAGGAAGATAATTTAACCCTGGGGCTGTTAGCCCCATGTCTGTAGCTCTGTAGCCTCACTCCCAGCTATATTATGAGTCTCGTGGTGTTGCAGCTGCTTTTGTGGACGCTGGGTCACTATCCCCCATGATAGCCAATCTAGCAGCTCTACTTGTGTGGATACTGTAATAGTTTTTCTCTGCAGACACTTCACACAGCGTGCACACACACTCCCATCAGAAGAATGTTTGCCCACTCGCTCAGCAATATGCAGGTGTTGGTAGCGGCGGTCTGTTATTGCTAAGGATGTGACTTTGGGGTTATTCCTCACACTGCTATGCCAAGAATCTATTTCTGCCTCATGAAGGTAAACGGCAGTGTGCGGCTTTTGCCTGCTGCCAAGGCAAGGGCCATCCTGAAAAGCCTCCCTGTCACCTTGGCATCACTGACCAACACCAGGAGTTACTGTTCTCTGCTGGAAAACCTTATAGGGGAAGGAGCCACGCTAAGTAACGCTGCCGGCTTTGCGATGTGATGCCGATTATGCTGAGACATTTAGCAGCACTGCTACATGAACTACCTTCCTAGATGTGCAGGTCCACTAATTGGTCCTAGTCTGGTCTTGACAGTGGCAAACTTTCATCAGAAGACTGCCAAACCATACCTTGGTGGGAGGCTGGGCGTGTGTTTCTTACTTTGCCCTCCTCCTTTATTCATAAGGGTCTCCTTCCCTTGAAAGGCACTTTCTGCTTCTGTTGCCAGGAAGCAAGGAGTTTAGCCTGATATGCTTGGAAGATATTTACCACGGCAGACAGGAAAGTCTTGAAAGGTCAAGGTCAGGTTCTGCGCAACTTTGTTGCTAAGGTAAGCTGTCCTCTTGAGCTGATTTACTTATGGTCAGGGCAATTTTACTGTGGTTTGTCACAAACAATAACATCTATGATTCAATTAGTATTGAACAGTCTGTTTTAGTTTGAACAGATAAATACAATCCTCCATGATGAAAGAAGGGAAAGACTGAGTAGGACTGGAGGTGCATGTTGCTAAATGAATGATACATTCAAAATTAGGTGCATGCGTTCCTTTGATCGGGATTCCCCAGCTCCAGTCCTGGAGGGCCAGAACGCAACTGTTTGCAGATTTTCCTGCTCAAACACATCTTAGTCAGCTAATTATCAGGTTGTGTATTTAAACAGGAAGGTTTGCAAACTGTTGGATTGTAGCCCTCCAGGACACAGAATTGGTGACCCCTGCATTAGATCAACGTATGGCATACTTTCTGCAGAGATTTTGGTATGCATGTTCAGATGAGTGTATGAATTGCCCTCAGAGGATGAGGTGCACATTTTCCTTAGGTGAACATGTGTGCTTTTCAGAGAGTGAGGAACATGTTCTCCCTAGATGAATGTATGAACCACCTTCCACAGAGAGTGGTCTGTTCTCTCCGCAGCTGAACATTTGAAAAGTTCTTTTCAGAGTGAGGTATATTTTGTCTAAAACATGCCTTTTCGTGTATGCCTTTCAGTTGACGCAAAGATCACATTCAAGTCATTTCCCATTAAATTACTCATTTATGGTTGGGTTCAGCTAACCCTGGAATTTCTTGAACTTAAGGGAATTGCTTGTGTTTTTTTGGATTCTTAGAATGAAAGCCCATGATTCCAGGGCCTTGGTCACTGGGGTTGAGCTTGTTTCTTTAGCCTGGCCAGCCTTTTGGGTTGTCTGTCATGTCAGTATAAAATTCATAACAAAGATGAGAAGGCAAGATCTGTTAGCCCAAAGGAAAGGAGAGAAAGTTGGTCCAGGCCTGCATGCGGCTGGCTCAGCCCGCGTGGTTGGCATAGGGACAGCAGGTAGTTACAAGCCTAGGTGTCAGACAGTGGATCCGTCCCACAGGGCAGAGTAAACATCACTCTATGTGCTGTCCTGGTTACTCCCAGACTCCAGAGCTGTTCTACTTGGCGTCTCTATGCCAATGGGCCTGGGAAGGAGGTGGTGGACTAGCAGCGTATCCTGAGATGTGCCTTCTACACAAGCTTTGCCAATCAGGATGAAAAGTTGACTCAAACTTATAATGGAACTTATTCCCAACTTCGATCTGTAAACTGTATAGTAGTTTTTAAAACACTCTACAGTATGTTGGATTTGTTTTCACTGCATTCTTAAGCTGTTGGTTGAACTTAAAATGTGGTTGGGTACCTTTTATCCATTGTTTATCAAATGCATGCATATAATTGTAATTTAACAAGGAACATATTAAACCTGTATTAGGGACCTGTTCAGAGGTGGAGATTTCATCCAGGCTAAGATTTTGTTTCAACCAACCAGTTGAGTACTCTGTGACTGACTCTTTATACTCAACTGGTTGGTTGAAACAAAATCTTAGTCTGGATGTGTACTCTCTCTGGACCTGTTGTTTGCTAAACCCATGATATTGTAGTATTATACTGTGGCATGGTGTTTACTTCTTCAAAGCAGCATGTTGCTTTAAGTCGGTTCTGTGAGTTTGGGAGCATCAAGAGTATGTTACCCTTCAGATCATTACACAGGAGCTGAGGAGTTGAACATAAACTGAGGAACTCTGCAGACCAAGCAAAAAATGAACTTCACGGCTGTCTATTCAGTTACTACCACTGCCCTTGCTTTACTGATCTTGACCGCCCGAGATGGAGATGGAGATGATCTCTTTCTGCTGGATTCGCCGGAGCTGAAGGATCTGCTGGATCGGTACCAAAATGGGTACCAGAACCGCACTAAAGATGCAAGTCTATGTAGGGGTCGGCGGTCCATCCTGTGGTCTGACAGGGAGGATATCCTCAAACTTCATAATAAACTACGAGGAGGCGTATATCCTTCTGCTTCTAACATGGAGCCAATGGTAAGAGTGGGCAGGACCTCATTGGGTTGTGTTGAGAGATGGGCCCAACTAATGTTTCCTTTGACAACAATGGCATGTTGTGTGCTATAGTACCTAAATTATTCTCTCTCTGGTATTCTGTAATGTAACTTACTGTGTAGTTAAAGGTTCTGATGGTCTGGTATTTATGCAAAGGTATGGGATGATGAACTGGAGCGGTCAGCCTCTCATTGGGCTCGGCAGTGTATATGGGAGCATGGGCCTCAGGACTTGCTTCCGTCCATTGGCCAGAACCTTGCTGTTCACTGGGGCAGGTGAGAGAATAAGCATTGTGGAAGGCACCACAGTCCCATCATTGAAGACATCACTGGGATGCTTTTGGAACACTGAAGCATGTGAACACACACAGTCCACATTAGAGACTGTTCACAAAATCAGCATTTATTACAATGCACACTTGGTCAATGGGCTGGTTGTAATCATGAATGGATCACTGAATGATGAAAAGTCTCTTGATTATCCAATCCAGACCAAGATTTTGTTTCAATCAACCAGTTGAGCATAAGGAGTCACAATCAGAGTATTCAACTGGTTGGTTGGAACAAACTCTTGTTCTGGATTTTGAACCTGATCTTTCTACTTCTAGTTTGATTCATGTTGACAGGAAAGCAGCAATGTGATCACACATCAGCAGCAAGGGGTTCAGAAAAGGTTGAATCCCTGCTCTCTCATCACTAATGCTTCTCTTTAGTTATCTTTGGTTCTTAGCTCCCAAAATCGAAAATGGAAAATTGTTAGACCTTTTGGCTCATTTTCAAACAGACTTTGATAAATCATTTTATTCTAGATGGTTTTCTGAGCTATTACCTCTTTGCACTACGACTGACTTATAGATTCCCTGAGCTGTCATTGGGTCTTTGTGTTACAGTTTTCGGTCACCTGCTTTCCATGTTCAGGCCTGGTATGATGAGGTCAAGGACTACACATACCCCTACCCACACGAGTGCCGACCCTTTTGCCCTGAACGATGCTCTGGCCTTATGTGTACTCACTACACCCAGGTGAGTGTTCAATAGCACATAAATGCTACTGTATCTGTTATTCATTTTGATCTTGGAGTTTGATGGGCTGTGAGTAGTGTGTAACATTCAAGTAGAACCAATACACACACAACACTGCTTTCATGTATAATGTATTTAGAGCTGCTTCGGAGTTTTTTCAGCTTGTGTGGCTTCCGTATTAATAACTACAAAATCTAAGTGAATTAGTCTCCCAGCATGGATGAAGTGGTGGGTCAGCATTTCTCAAGTAAGCAGAGAAAGCGGAATGGATAGAGAGAGAATAAGAGTTCCTTGTATTTTGTGGTCACCGTTCCCCTTTATTCAGCCCCTAAATCCGTGACCATCACAAGAAGACAGTCCCTTGATTTTGTGCTTGGTGTTGGAAGGTCCATCTTGCAGTAGTCACTCATCTCGTGGTTATTCCAGTCTCCATAGCTCAATGTAATCATTTACAAGTTATTTTTGCTGGGTGTTTCAGTGTTCTATACATTCCATGTTTTTTTTTTTTTTTAATGGACAACATGGAGTAACATGGTTTTCTCTCTCTCTGCTGAGTCACTGGGTAAATATTTCTCACTGTTTTTGTCAGACATACATACATTCCTCAGATAAAACATCTGCTCCTCTCTGGGTCTAATACACAATCTGGAAGACAGAAGAAAGCTTTCATTTTTTTAACTAGGTGGTTATCCAATTGTTTTATTGCTTATGCCCATAACCTAATACCTAGGGTAATTGGCAACATGCTGTTTAAATAGGCTACATGCATATTCCTAAGAGAATTATTATTATAGCTGATGACATATGAAATTAACAAATGAACCACATGGTTCCACAGTTTTTTTTTTTCAGCGGGGAATTCTGCAGAATATGGTAAAAAGGCACAATGAGTGGGGTGTTGGACTACTGTTTGAGAAGAGAATCATGCAAGGAATAAAGTACAGAATAGAGAATGGAGGCCTCAGAGATGCAACTACTAAAGGTTTTAATTTCTGTAATTTCTGAATTGCATGACTGGGAAATTAAGGACAGGTCTGAATTTATACTGAACATTGTATAAGTTGAATCTGGATCACATTGTACCCATTTTTTTCTGTTACACATTATTTGATTTATTTGTCTTTATATAATCTGTACATTCATTCAAACTTATTGTGGCAAAATGAGTAAGGGCCTATGTGCTATAAATTTGCGATCTGCTTCCCTGTAGCTAGTCTGGGCCACCACCAATCGATTGGGGTGTGCGGTGCACGTTTGCTCTCAGATGAATGTCTGGGGTGAGATTTGGAAGAACGCTGTCTACCTGGTCTGCAATTATTCACCAAAGTAAGAGAATTTATAGTTCAGACTTTTCTGTAGTGCTACATCTCTTACACTGTGCTGTTATTTATGGCATCAATAGAATTAAAAATGTCAAGATCATTCTTGATTTAATATATACATTTTATCCATAAAGTAGTGACATGTAATCAGAGTTGGGCACTTCTTTGTCTTACTCTCAGGGGGAACTGGATTGGAGAAGCCCCTTATAAACATGGCCACCCATGCTCGCAATGCCCACCCAGCTTTGGGGGTGGCTGTCTAGAAAATCTCTGCCGCAAAAGTGAGTAGAGTGGTATGAAAGATGAGCGGCCATCATAGAATTCATTGATCTGAAACCGCATCTACTTATTTTACCTTATGCAAGTGGCATGGAAGCACAATCTTTCCTCATTAATTAAGTGGTTGACTGTATTTCTTTGTCTATGTCTTAATATACATGTCTTGAAACGTCATGGCTGTCTCTGTAATCTGTTTATTCATTTTTCACTTGCAATATGACCAATAATAAAGACACTTCACTTCAGTGTATGGCCCATGCATCATAAATCTGAAATTCACAATAAAAGATGCTTTGATTTTTGATAGACATTTGATTGTGGCATGTGGTATCTGAACCATCTGACTGAATCTATGTATGATATTTCTGTGTATGGACTTATACAATTCTGTGTGGGGCTCATATTATTGGGTGCTACTTGCTTTTGTTATCCACACAGTGATAGTCTTCCTCTTCTCAGAGCCATATCACCCAGAGTCTGAGAACCTGAATGAGGTAGAGAAGCTCCAGGTGTCAGTCCAAACCCAGACGACCCCCATCAAACTTGGCCCCAAACCCAGTGATAGGGGATCCTCTGTTGCAAAGAAAACGACATCAGACAGGTCCTCATCCCAGAGGACAGTCTCAGCATTGAAGAAGACATCCACACCCAAACGTACAGGGACCACCTTTCTAAGTAAGTAAATGGGAAGAGCTCTTTAAAATCCATAGATTTTAAGCAGTGGAATGTAATAAATAAACTGTGTTCAACACCCAAACTGGCTGATTGTTAGCTTGTCATCCAAGCAGTAGTCTGTCTATCCAGAATCTATCTTCGCTGACCATGCGTTAAGCTGCAGTAGCCATGTATACTCAAACATCCATCCATCTTCTGTGTTTGGGTTGCGGGGCCAACAGTCTAAGCAGGGATGCCTGTACCTCCCTCTCCCCAACCAGCTCCACGGTGGGAATACCAAAAACGTTCCCAGGCCAGCCAAGAGAATCTCTCTATGGTGTGTACTGAGTTTGCCCAGGGGTCTCCTCCTAGCTGAACGTGCTATAAGCATGTCCCCAGGCAGGTGTACTCAAAAATTAAAAAATAATTGAATGTTTTTCTTGATTACAGCACAAAATATCAACTGTGAGACAAAAATGAGAGACAGATGCAAGGGAATAACATGCCACAGGTCAGTATGTCTATCCAGAATCTTCTGGTGACCTTGATTATTTGGTGACTAATCTCAACATTACAGGTACAGGTGTCCTGCCAACTGCCAGAACAAAACAGGTAGTGTGTGGGGTTCAACCTTCTATGATGTGGTGAGCAAGTTGTAGTATCTTTAAAAATCTCATGACACCTAGAAAGAAAGGAACATGTAACACTGTGTAACATGTTTGGGTTTTCCTCAGAAATCGAGTATCTGCCGAGCTGCGTTGCACAGTGGGGCAATGGATTCCAGTGGTGGCTTAGTAGATGTCACACAGAAAGGCAAGCTCCCGTTCTTTGTCAAGGCATGGAAGAATGGAGTGGAGTCTTTGAGGTAGACACCTTACACTTTGTGTACCATTGTAGAATGTTGATGCATATAGACTTCATTCAACATCAGTTTTATTTATGCACAGTTCAATGAGAGACTGACGACATAAGCATTCAGCAAAAAACCCATAGAATTATTCTTGACATGCTTTATATACACTACACAAAATTCTTTCTTTTTCAGCAATTACAGAGCAGGAAATGCATTTGCTGTAGCAAAAGTGAAAGGTATTAAGTCCTTGATATAATTTTTTTGAATGTCTTTTTTTTATTGATATTGCATGGAAAAAAGTACATGACTACAGTCTTGTTTTTTGCCCAAAGAGCAGTCAGTTGACTGCTATACCACCGTGGCTGAGATCTGCCCTTTCAAAAATTCAGCCTCCACCTGCCCAAGGTAGATTGCCCTGTTCCCTGGTTGCTCTTATGCTTGCACAATTAGCTCTTGTTTGCTCAGAGCTGGCACAACCTAGACCAGTGGTTCTCAACCTTTTTGCACCATGACCCAGTTTTTACCATGCCAGCTCAGTTGAGACCCTGTGGTCCCTGCTGTGCACTCTGCAGTTTACGTCAATCAATGGCTATTGTACAAGTCTGATTGGACGTGCCTGTGATTTTTTTTAATTAAGTGTCTGTGGTTTGGCTTCTTTGATTGGTTGAGTGTTCACTAGTTTTGCACTAATCAGTTCTAGACCCGAGCCCCTTTTTTATACAAATTAATTCTAGGATTGGGGCTAGGAAATCTGATTGGGGATCCGCATAGGAGCTTGCTGGTTTTAAAATGCTTACATTTCCAGTTCTGCTTCATAACCCTTTCAGAACTTACTGCAACCCAAATTTGTGTTGTGACCCAAATAAGAGTCTCTGACCTAGACCACCACCTTCAAATCACAGTCTCTGACAGATGGTTGTCTATCACCAGAACCATTTCAAATTCCAAAGATATTTGGAAGATGTATTAGTAGGCACTATGCATGCATCTAACCAAACCTTTGTGGTGGTTTAATAGCCATATTTTCTGTGTATTGTTGTATTTGTCTTTACATGATGTATCACACACATTCCATACTTTTCCTCAGAGTTATCTGCTCATCCAACTGCAAGAATGAGCCATCTTATTGGGCCCCGGTGATTGGGAACATCATCTACACAGATGTAAGGACCTGGCCTTAGCAGAACTCCGTTGTCTCCAAGCTATTGAAACAGCCAGTGGAGAATAATTGGGCCTCATATCTGCGAGCAGTCATTAGTAGTGCCACAGTTGTTAAATATGATGTGACTCAGAACTCTTGACAACCTTCATGGAAATGAAGTTAATCAGGAGTTAGTGGTTGGGCACTTTGTTCCTAGGATATTTTATTAATCCACCAATTGGCTTAACCAGGAGGTAGGTTCAGGTATGTTCCTGATGGAACCCATGATTGGTGTAAATCTTGAATTGCAGTTCATCTAGCTAGATACTGGACCGCATATTTTAAAATTTAAAACTCTCGAGAGACCTAACAGATTCTCAGTATGTGCTGTTGGGAGCATTCACACGCATCACTCAGCATCTGTGTCTGAGGACCTTGGTTAGGGTTGTTCAGGACTGCGCTGGGTAGCACCAGCTTACCAGAGCATGTGAGCGGAGTGGAGCGGTAAGAATTTCCGCTCCTCGCTCACGAGGCTGTTGGCTCCGCCCGCTCCTCCGCTCTAATTCGCACTAAGCCACTCCACTCAACACCACTCCTCGCTCCAGTCAAATCGCTCCACACTCGCTCCAGTTTAAAAGAGGGACAAATAATCTGCATGCCTAACAAATGTCACCTTAAACCGAAGCCTTATATCATAAAGAAATATGAGCAATGGCAACACTCAGAAAATATTTATTTTTAAGCAACATATAGGTAACAACGGACACATTTGGCAATGGCATCCCACACAAAAATAGGCTTAAAAATAAAGGAATCAGTGGACTTAATAGCCTAAAGAATATACAGGCTAAGCATCCATGTTTTAAATTCCTCAGTTTTTCTGTTGATGCTGCTTCTGCGTCTCTATAAAATGCTCACTGACAGCGTTATGCGAAATTTAAAAAATCCTATTAGACTTACTTTGACAAACTAATTTATTTGCCAATATTTACTTTAAAGGCTTTTATACTTTTTATTTACTTTATAGACTTGATATGCTACAACCATTTAAAGCTCACATTTTGCGTAGCACACGTTTCTGAGAAATGATTCCAAAGTGAATCTTTACTCACTGAAACAGTTTCACCACATTGTTGTTCTTTCTCTACATTACTGTCATCTATACATTTGATAGGAATATTACTCTTATATGATCTATCAGGTTCCTGTGTGAAATACTTTGCGAATTCCATCTCGGCCAATTTGTGTAACAGTCTTGATAATTGTACAGATAAATTCTGGGTAGATTTGGGCACGCCTCAGAGTCGTAGTCTGAGCGGTATCAGAGTGAAATTGGAGCGAGACAGAGCGACCGCTCCAGTCTTAATTAAAAAAAACCGCTCCGCACTCTGACAATTTTTTTCCTGTTCTTCCTTAGAAATCTAGTATCTGCCGTGCTGCAATCCATGCTGGAGTGATGAGATCCAGTGGGGGATATGTGGATGTCTTGCCCCTGGACAAAAGGAGCAGCTATGCTGGAACACTGGAAAATGGCATCCGGTCTGAAAGGTGCACTCTCGGTATTTGTAGTTATCGCTGTTTACTGTAGAGAGCATGTCTTTGGTGGTCAGGCCTTATGGTCAAATTGAAGACCCAGTACATGAAGGGTCCTTTACTTGGAATGAAGCTTTGCATACTTATGAATTATTGCACAGATTAATGTTTGGAGGGACCACAATATCTTTGACACGCTGAAACATCTATTGGAAAAACAATAAGGGCAAAATCAACCCCAGTGAAACGAAATGTATTGCTGAGGTTCATGCTAAAATCCACAGTTTGGCAGCTTAATCCTCTGCTAATGAAGATGAAATGTTACCATTGTACTGGGATTTAGAGAAGAATCAATAAGTTGTTTGTCCTTCATAAATCAAATGGCTCAGAAAAGGTAGATGACAAAGCTTATGTGAACTGATGAACCACCCAAGTTGAAAAGCCTTTAATTGACATGGCTATAATTATCTGTGGTGTGCAAATTGATATTCTCATAGTAATTGGATAGTCTGCGAAACATTATCAAACCACTGTTTAGCTTTGGGTTTCAAATTCAACCTTTGTGACCCATTGCACAATTTGTGTGGCAGGTTCACCATGCCAGATCTTAATCGCACAATTAGCTTTGCCAGTTGAAACAGTACAGTGGATTTTTACAGCAAAAGACTATCCGCTCGTTGTTGATTTAGGGTGATGGAATACAAGGGTGCATGATATAGTACATATTTGAAGATGTTTTTCCCTTTCAGCAAAAAGGACCATGAAGGATGCTCTTTCCGTGTCTTTGCTGTGAAGCAGTGAAATGTAGTGACAAGAGGAAACCTTTTCTGTTTCGGGACAAACAATATGTCCTCTTCCACGCCACAAAATCAAGCATCTAGCCTCAAAGGATTTGATTAGCGTCTTTCCACTAATCCTCTGACAGGGTTTACCATTCTCTCCCTAAGTTTCACATTCAGTATCTAAGGGTGAAGAAATTCTTCTCCACATCCAGCTGTCACATACACAATGGCCAAAATTGAAGAAACACCTAGCATTTTTGGCATTAAGTTATAAAAATTATTACAGAAATATCGGTGGTAATATTTATAAACAATAAAGAATGTTACAAATATGCATTGGGCAATTAAATAAGTAAGTTTAGTAACTGGAATGAAGTTCTGCAATCTCTAAATATTATGTTTCCACAGATTTGGTCGCTAGTGAAAACTATCATATATTTATAAATTAATTTTTGATATTTGCTAAGATGGAGAGAAGGGGACCAGGAACCCTTGGAGATTCTGTGATAGAAAATGGACGAGCATATTATGCCATTTCTTAAAAGAATTTAATCTTAAAAAGGTTAATGTATGGGCTGAGATTTGTGCCACTAGAAACTGAATTTGAATTTTATATATTTGAATCTGCATTACAAAACTGAATCTG
>JABFEA020000021.1:2137176-2160141 GCA_019775915.2 Cyphomyrus plagiostoma | reverse complement strand
GATAAATAACACTTGTAAATAATTCAAATTTACACAATTCACATTCAAATAGTTTTGTCATAATATTAGCTCCATAGAGATGTGACTAACTTGAATCTGGTCATGTGAAGGTGATGTGTATAACTTGTCACACTGAATAAGTGTCACGGTTTAATTTGCAGTTTCCCATGTACCTGAATTAGAGCGGCATGAAACTAATGAACCGCTCACAAGTGTAGTCTGTTGTTTGGCCAGACAATCCCACTGTTTGATCATTTTTAATTCTAGGTTTTAATTGGACAGATTTCCAGGATGTTGCACCTCATTCCTGGCTGTCAGGGAACTGCCATAACTTTCAGGAGAGAGAGGATGTCTGCTTTCTATTACGTCTGACAGCTCAGTGAGGCAACACTGAAACTTAACTCCAGGGGCACTGTGCTGTTGAAAACTTTGGATACCCCGCAATACAAAATGACCAAAACGCAAGACTTATTCTAACATGCATTTATCTTGTGAATCAATATCAGGAAAAAAATTGCTGCTGTACTTTGTGGTTACTGGTGAGTGACATCCACAAAGCAAAAGGTGTTTTTTATTTTTATTATTTGGGTCTGAGGTTGACATTATAAAAAATCACTTTCTGAAATGAGCCTGATGTTGGGCTTGTGAACTTGAACTGTTGTTTATTTTCACTTGGCTGGCTTGCTAGGTACACTTCTACTCCAGTCCCTCCCCTCCCTCATACATCCATATGTGCTGGGAGTGTTGTATCCCAGGTCTTTTTGGCTGTTGCCCTTACTAAACAAACTGCCCTTTTTCATCCACGGTGGACTGTTTGACCTGAGGTTTTCATTTGGGGAGCAGACAGATGTATAGGTTTTTACTAGGTCTGGTGTTGTAGCCAATAGTGAAAGTACAAGCCAGTGGTGGGAGATGGGTGTGCAGATGCTGACAAGCGAGCATTTTCACACCACTGGGGAAATGAGAGGCATAAATTGGTGTGTCTAAGGGGAGTTGACGAATGGAGGTGTAAATTTCTTTTCTTTTTTAACTTTTAGATTAAATTTATGTGCTAGTATACCACAAAAAACTTAAAAATGAACTATGTCAGTGGTTACCAAAATTTACATTTCAGTTTTCAGTTTTTTTGCTCAACACCTTACATTAATTGTCCTATGGTGTGATATTACATTTGGAATAGCTTGTGTATTCTGTAAAAATAGGCCCCCTTTTTAGCATATCCACACACAGATTTTACTTATAGTATTTATACCTCCGGCTTGCATAAAATGACTGTTGCAATTAACGGCACATCTTTTTTTCAGATCAACGAGAGGAAAAAAATATGGAATCACTCTATTTTGAGGAAAAAATGTTGGAATCAAGAACAAACAGAATTAGTACTAGCACTTTGTTGCATCTCCTGTGGCTTTTATGACTGCTTGAATTCATTGAGGCATGGACTTCACTAATAAATAAACAATATTCTACGTCAATCAGGTTCCAACATTCTCGTATAGCAGTTGGCAGATCAGCTTTGCAGGATGGAGGCTTTGGATTGGCAGACCGTGGTGGTGGTCCCCATCTTCAAGAAAGGGGACCGGAGGGTGTGTTCCAACTATAAGTGGATCACACTCCTCAGCCTCCCTAGTAAGGTCTATTTGGGGTGCTGGAGAGGAGGGTCCATCGGATTGTCGAACCTCAGATTCAGGAGGAACAGTGTGGTTTTTGCCTTGGCTGTGGAACAGTGGACCAGCTCTATACTCTCGGCAGGGTCCTGGAGGGTGCGTGGGAGTTTTCCCAACCAGTCTATATGTGCTTTGTATACTTGGAGAAGGCATTCGACCATGTCCCTTGGGAAGTCCTTTGGGGAGTGCTCCAGGATTATGGGGTGCCGGAATGCTTTATAAAGGCTGTTCCGATCCCTGTACAACCAGTGTTAGGGCTTGGTCCGTATTGCCGGCAGTAAGTTGGACTCATTCCGGGTGAGGGTTGACTCCGCTGCATTGGTCTGTCATGGTGAAGAAATAGCTGAGCCAAAAGGCAAAGCTCTCGATTTACCAGTCGATCTACGTTTCTGCCCTCACCTATGCTCACGAGCTGTGGGTAGTGACCGAAAGAACGAGATTGCGAGTGCAAGCAGCTGAAATGAGTTAAAGAGCCTCTCTTTAACATATTTAAGCCTGAGCGGCCTCTTTTCAATGTATTAAAATACCTAGCAGAGTAAATCTAAAGAGGGTGAATTCATGTTACCTTTTGGCATCACGAAGACCAGTAATTGAGATTTTGGATTATAAACAAAGATTTCTGCTTATATGTGGAATGGAAGTTTTTTCTGTCTCTGGGTTTTTTTAATGAAGAGTGAACAGAAAACATCAACCACATTATAAATCATAAACAATTTTCTATTAAGGATAAGTATCCAGGCAGAGTTGTAGTGGAACAGTTACCAGTGTACAGTGGTACCTCAGTTCTTGAACTTAAAAACTAGAACTCAAATTTCTTGAAAGTCTAACAAACCAGTTTGACCTAGAACTCAATCTGAACATCAGAAGTCGAACCGTGAGCGCTGACCTAATATAGATTGTATGCGCCAGGAAGTGAGACATACTACAATGCAATTTTTACTTGAATGCCTTCTTCACAGACTGGACGATTAACCAAATAAAGCAGCAGAATGCGTTGCTTTAAGCCAGCACTATAAGCAAGTCGAATGCACCCAATGACCGGACTGGGTAAACAAATTGAAACGTGGACTTAATACTTAAGACTAATGACGACAACCAGAAACAGCTGATCACATGGGGATCCCACACAAGGTTAACGAGGGGTCGTGGCACATGGAAAGAGCGGACGATCAGGGCAGAACGGGTAATGTTGGGATAAGATCTTTATCGTTTTGGAAGCCATTAAGAAAAAAATGCTCTTCTTGTTTTATCCTGTTCATTTTGTGTTTAAATGCAAAAAAAAAAAAATGGTTTTCCATTATTTCTTATGGGAAAAATTTGATCAGAACTCAAACTTTTTAGGATTTGATCCAGAGTCCGGAACAGATTAAGTTTGAGAACCGAGGTACCACTGTAATTGCAAAGGAAGCTGCTTCTGTTTCTCACCAATGTCTCACACCATCTCAAACAAGCAAGGCCTGCATATAAAACGTGTCCCTCCCATGCTTGTCCACTTTTGTTGGTTTTATAGGGACATGCCAATCACTTCTCACAGTTCAGTGTCTAGTATATGTCCTGCCTGCCTGCAGAGGGGACGACAGGATATACAATCACTGTAGTGCAGCCCAGTGAATGTTTATGCATGATGATGTTCAGTTCTTCGATTTAGAGTGCTCTTGCAAACAGGGTTGATTACTGCTTGAACTTTACATTATGCAGAAAATATGCAACACAAAATGCCACATCCATCTGCGTTACTGCAGCATTTTTCAGGACAACTTTCATGGGTTCACTTCAGTGATGCTGGTGTTACACTGGTCCAGCTTTTGGATGTATGGAAAAACTGCTCTGTGAAAACCAAGGTGTCCAGTCAGATTGTTACTGAATTGTCCTGAAAGAGAAGATTCTCTGTTGGCTTGTTTCTAGTATTATTCCTGTTATCTTGTGCATCCATTCTGTATTCTGCCTTTTTTGTTTGCAGTGTGTTTTGATTTTTCTTTTTTATTACAGGATTAAATTGTTTTCTGTTGTTGGTTTGTGTGTGGGGGGAGTTTGTCAATATGATGTCTTATTAATGACTTTTGTACTATTCTTCATTTAAATATGTTGCTAGGGTTTGTCCTGGAAAGGGTTTAGGTCAGATAAAATTTCAGCTGACCCTAAAATACAGGGGATTTTTTTAGGTATATTCTGAGAGGCATAATCTGAGACACTAAGGCTCAAGGATGAAATGGACTACTGCTATCTTGGCAGCTTTATTTAACTTTCTCTGTGCAAAAGCTTTTTAAAAGAAAGTGCAGAAGTCTGAGAAGAGTCCCTACTGTAGGTGGCTGACCAAAGGTAACTTTTTACCAGCTGTCAGCAGGTTTCCGCAGGCTGTTCAGCAGAATGCCTGTTTCCTTGGTTCAACACATCAAGCATGGCTTGGGTTGTGCCTAAAGTCTCGCATAATCTGAATCTTGTGCAGCATCGTTTAAAAAAAAAAAAAAAAAAAAGCCTTTTTTCTTTTTTTGAATTCCTAGTAATGCTCTTTGATTAGAAACACTTCTGTGGGTGTTAGAAGACTCTGTATTAGGTGTTCTTTAGTTGACCTATTATGTGTGATTTATTCATTGTTATAATTAGGTTCCACGCATATTGATGCATTTTTCCCTTCAGGACTGCAGAACCCTGGTGCCATTATTTCCACCTTTTATATGTTGCTAGTGCTGTGAGTTTGATCAGATGTGTTGTGTAGGTCTCCATTGTTATACAGTTATGGAATGCTCAATATAATAAGACTGGCTCAGCACCGTGGGTAGCACTGATACCTCACATATCCGGAGCTGCGGCCTTGAATCCCACCTCTGCTCTGTGTGTAGAGTTTTCATCATCTCCATGTCCAGCATGGGTCTCCTCTGGGTACCCCAGTTTCCTCCTGCTTTTCAAAGGTATGCAATTATGGTTAACTGGAATCACCCCTAGTGTATGGTTGTGTATGCATGTCCTGTAATGAGCCAGCATCTTCTCTAGGGTGTAACCCAACAACCCTGGCCAGGATAAAGGTTTGGAAGATGGACTGATAAGATGTGCAAAAACACAAGTACACACAATATGACATGCAGAGATGGATACAAGGATACAATAAGTAAACGACTGCTGTTATTGAAGTGGCTTTTCAGCCATGATATTTGAATTACACGGGATCATTCTTTAAACCTAAAGTCATTCTATTATAATACACAGCTCTTTTTTCCCCATAGACTCTGTCTGTCTGCTTAGTTTTTCCAGTGTCAGTAACTGTTACCCATGTTTGAGTGATCAGAAATGACTCAGAGTTCAGAAATAGGGCCTCTCTTTGTATTTATTTGCTGTTTTAGATGTGCAAATAAACAGTAGTAGAATAAGTATGAGTTCTTTTGAGAGTAGGCTTTCGCAGTCCCTCAGTGCTGAGTCACTATGTCAATGCACCTGGTCCAGTCCATAGCACTCTTTAACCCTTGCCACCCCCTAATCTCGCAGAAGCTTATGGACTGGAGATTGTTTAGGAGAAGCTTCAGCAGCTTTTGCACCACCCAGATTTATATAAGGATTCATTTATAAATCAAAGCTGCCTCCTGCATAGCAGCCAAGAGCTGGAGCAGTTTCGCTTGGAAACCCCCAAAGCTTCTATGGCTTCGCTCCATCAGTTCTGATGAGCCACTACATCACCTGCTGGCGAATTTGACTTTGAAGCCTATTAACTTTTGATCAAAGTTGGAAACAAGCATTTGAAGAACCACGTTTCTCAAGGTGCTGATTCTGAAACTGGCTTTGTGAGCCTTCTGCTAGACATTTTAAAATCATTCTTCTCTGTAGCACTTGCTCATTCTGTTTGTCAGGTAATGCTGTAAACTAAATTAAGTACAATCTGAATTAATCACTTGACAATTAGAATTGTGCAAAATCTTCTAACAGCAGTTATCTTAATTTTGAACAACAAGAAGTATGTGAATTAAAGCTCTTCAGGTATTTAACCTAAGCAAAATTAGTATCTATGCATATCTAATCTATACAGTAAGTTTAAGAAGCCAAATCGGAGAAAAATATCTAAATATTGAATAGTGCGCATTTTATTTTTGTTGTAGAAATGGTAGGAAGCAGACTTGCAGCCAGGGGGGGCTGTTGCTGCAGGGACGCATAGGGTCAATAGGAACACAAAGAAAAATCTGACTGCAATTTTTAAAGGAATATGCAGAGGCATGGAAGTGAGCTAACCAATTAATGCATTTCTTATCATCTGAGTTTTCTATCCTTTTCTTATCTTTTCTTGGTATTTGGTATTAAGGAAAGGGTGGAATTAGTTCTACGAAATGTTGGTAAGTCTGGTGGAACTTGACACCAAAATTGGGGCTGCTGTAGAGCAAAGGATATAATGACTGAAAAAATTAGAGTAAGTATGACAAAGGTACGGTTGAAATATCAAACTGACCTGCTACAAATTACATGATTTTTAAAGCAGGCACAGTGTCTGCCTCATTTCAGACAACCCAAGCTTTACAATGCATATCAAGGCAGCCCTCTTTTATAGCAGGACTTTGACCCCTTGTTAAAGTCTATGGAATTTTCACTAGCATGCCCTCAATGTATAATGCGACCAGAATCTGTGCTAAATCTCTGTACTGTTCAATAAGTCCATCCACACATTTTCAAAACCATCCTTGTACATCATACATAATATGCAAAGAGATATTTTAAATGCTGCTTAGACAGCATCGGCCTGTGGTAACCCATTTTTTATCATGGTTTTCAGCAGGAATGACTAAAGTATTTAATCATTCATTAGTAGTTAATTGTTCTTGGTTAAAAAGACTTAATCTAGCCTTTGTAATCTGTAGAATGTACACTACCAGTCAAAAGTGTGGACATGCCAGGCCACCTACAAAGGAGAGCAATAGTGTCACATCACATGACCTGGCCACCTGACCTGAACACAGTAAAAATGGTTTTTGAAAAGCAGCCAATGACAGTTCAGCATAAACCTGGGACCTCCTTAAGGACAGCTGGAAAAGCATTCCAGGAGGCCACCTCACAAAACTGGTGTACAGGAGAAAGCAGGGTCAGCCAGTCCAACGATTCGGGTTAAGAGCCTCGTTCGGGGCTCAATGGTGAGATCACTCTGCTCAACATGGAATTTCAGCCAGCAATCTTTTGAGCCCCGACCCTCCCCCCATTCAAAAATGTAGAGAATAGTACAATAAACCTTTTTATGGGTGAGTGTGTCCAAACTTTTCACTGATATTTGGGTATAAGAAATTGTTTGAATTATTTATAATTGGACTAATTTATAAAATGATTTATACCATGTCACTGGTTCCTAGCTTGACCTTTCCCGTCAAACTGCCTGAAAAAATGGCAAAGTTACTAGATGTTGGATACTAAAGGGACATTAGAGTTTAGCTTGTGGCAACCAGTCACTTATTCACAGTTGTTACATGAGAGCAGGTCCAAGTATGTACAGCAACAAGTCTTTTGACTGTGGCTAACCAGTTGAAGAAGAAATTTGAGAGGTATTACCTTCACTACAGCCTTGTAATATTCTTTTCTCCCTTCAGGACTCTTTTGAAAACATCAACTGGTCCCTGTTTATGGTATTGCCTAGTTTTTTACATTTTGTCCTGTAAGTGTTAAAGTGCTCTGGATTTTTTTTAATATGTACATTGACTCCCTTACTGTTGAAATCACATGCTCAGGAATATAGCAGTCACCAACACTGTACCATTGTACATGTGAGAGACTGCATAAAGGAATTAGATCAAAATATCTTCACAGCTGGATTTTCTCTGTATAGACAAATGCATTTTAAAATAATTTTTGTTTATATGTATACTGTAGAATAAATCTTTTAAATTAAGGTAATGACCAGTCTGTATATTTCTGTGTTAAAGTCAAAGTGAACTTGATTGTGATCTTTTGTTCAAGTGGAACATCATGTCAAATGGTGTTAATGTATCATGACAACTAGACAAAAAAAAGTTTGACTTTTTCTGGACTTTTACTGTGTATGTCTGAATATTGAGTGAATATTGATAGCATGATATGAATGAATACACAATTACCATGAGGAATCATTAAACAATTATCTCCTTAATTCCTTCCATTTTATATATTGGCTAGTATCGCTTTTAATTCTGCATTATACACATTTAACAGAATGGGTATGTCACTACATTTGCAAAGAGCGTTTTGAAGCACCATTAAATCCTTGTGTTCTTTTGCTCATCTACATCCTATTAAAGTGTAACAAGACATACAGCGGCATGCTGTATACTACAATAAAGGCAGTAATCTAAATATTGCTTGAATTTCATGACTATAGTTCTTTTAATTCTCCAATATAATATTCAGGCAATTAAAGATCATTAGTTTCATACTCAAGTCATACTTTTTCTAAGAAAGTCAATAATCATATAATTCAATAGGCGAGTTACGTATAGAATCATGTATAAATGAAAAGGATTGCCTGTATCTTTATGACCAACTCAGGTTTTTTTTTAAGTATATTCAACATATCCCTGTCTCTGGCAACAGTCCCCAAGTGCCTGAAGTCAGACATCATAGTGCTAATGCCCATGTGAATGCCCGCAGGCCGGCATAACGGGCGGAAACGGTGAAAAGGATGCGACTACGCCACCTTGGGGAGTTTCACCCAAGGAAATAATTAAGTTTCAAACCAAGAACTCAACTTGCTAAGGACACAAGTTCATTATGAACAAGGCAGAGAGGTAGTTACCGGATGTAAAAACAAAATTTATTAAAACAAATTACCGGCTGTTGTCCTGCATAAACTGGCTGGGAATATTTTACCAGAAGTACATAATTAAGCACAAACAATACCCAAGCCAGAAACAAGCATACAATGTTCCATACAATTGCAATAGCACTCGGGTTTACAGCAAATACATGTGCATTCCCTCAACACAGCATACAATACACAAAAGCAACACCCAAACTAAAAAATAAAACTGAAACAAAAGAACAAAAACCAAAGAATACCGTGTCGCAACGTTATGGCATGAATTGGTGTCGCAAATCGCTGCTGAGCCAGGCCAACCAGGCGCAGGATAGCTCCACACTGGTCAGTCAAACCAGCCTGCTGGGACCTCACGGCCTCCATCAAAAATAAATACAAAAGAAACAAAACAAACAAAAGCAAAACAGCAACGTTGGCACTATGACGGCAGCCCTGCTCCAGGCATCAGGTAAAGGAAGCATAGGATGACAATACTGCCAGCGTTAGCTTCATAAACGATGTTCACTGCCAGTTCGACTGAGCAGAAAAGTCGAATCATAACTCCTCCAACACTGAAGTGACTGCAGAGACAGATTCCCTCTTTCTGAATATGAGACTGCCAAAGTTAACAGACACACACAGCCAAAGCCCCCTGGCATGTACAACCACAAATGTGTCGCCATTGCCACTTCTGTCATGTATAAGGCACACACCATTACTCATGAACCAATTATTCGATCAAGAACACCAGTAACCAGAAGAAGGCAAGCATGTAATTGACATCCTGCTACACAGAGAAAAACAAATGTCAGCAATCTGAACATCAATCGTCCGGTTGCCCTCACACCAGCAGTAATAAAGTGCTTTGAAAGGCTGGTGTTCTCCAACATCAAAGTCGTCATCCCTGCTTCACTGGACTCTCACCTGTTCGCTTACAGAGCTGATAGATTCACAGAGGACTATTTGTGGACTACAGCTCTGCCTCCAGCATTGTCATCCCCGGCAAGCTCACCTCCAAACTTGAGCAGTTGGGCCACAGTTCATCACTGTGCAGCTGGATCCTAAGATTCCTGTCAGACCGTCCTTAGACAGTGAGAGTGGCCCCGACATGTTCTCCACTGTATCTCTGAGCACTGGCACACTGTAAGGTTGTTGTCAAGTTTGTGAATGACACAATGGTGATTGGGCTGATCTCCAGCTTCGACAGCTCAGCCTACAGAGTGGAGGTGCAGACCCTAGTGAGCTGGTGTACAGAAAACAACCTGCTCCTTAACACAGCAAAGACTAAGGAGCTAATCATGAACTCTGGAGGGTCACGGAATAATGAGTACACCCTGATCTTCATCATTGACCACAGAGTGGGAGGGTATCATGCTTCAAGTTTTTGGCCACACACATTTCAGAGAACCTCACATGGACCACTAACACCACTGATATAGACAAGGAAGCAGCAATGGTTATTTATCTTGTTTTTCTTGGAAAAAAAAAGCAATGTCTGCCTCAACAGATCCTGATGACCTTCTATCGATGCACCGTAGAGAGTGTCCTAACATACAGCATCTCTGTATGGTATTTCATCTGCAAAGCAACTAATACGAAAACTCTTCAGCAAGTTGTCTCTAGTGCATATATGATCCTTGGGAGGCAGCGCCGGAGGACATCTACGGCTACATGCTCATGCTCAAAGCTTCCAGCATCTGTAAAGGCTCCACACACCCTTGCTATCGTTTGATCCATCTGGCATGCGTTATGAGGCCCTTTATACCTACACCCCCAGACTGAGGAATAACTTTCTCCCCAGAGCTATGAAGGCCATGAATCAACTCATCCAGCTCCCTCTGTAATCCGCCTGTCTCCCTCCTTACTGTTTTGCTTATGTACTATTTTTGATTCTCCAGCACTGTTTTGCACATCTGAGCTGTTGGCACTATTTACTATTGCCAGACTTGCACTTTACTACTGCTTTTCATTTTGTACTGTCTGTAATGCTGTATTGTTTATACAGTTCACGCTGTACATGCTGCCTTATACTATGGGTATTTAATTATTTATTTTGCAATTTTGATCAATTCCATCTGCTTTTTTATTTTCTGTATTTTAATTTGGTACTTAACATTTAGCTTTTGTCCTATTTAGTCTACTCTTGATTGTATAAGAATTGCAGCATTGTGTAAGAGTTGCAACCTTAATCTTGTTGCAATGTGCAGTATTAGTAGTACCTGCATAATGACAAAGATATTCATTATCATCATTTTTAAACAAAATCATTTTCTTTTCAGCGTTTTAGCCAAAACCAGGGACTGCTGAATTGGGAGGAAATATTTATAGTCTTCTATACTGATAGACCAAAATGTAAAGTTACTGTAAATATAAATTTAATGGACTAGAGCAGAGTCACTCTGGGACAGTAATTATAATGCTGTGAGTGGTGGAAAGCTGAACAGGAAGTGAGTTAGAAATGTATTTTTTTAAGCCTCCATCAGAGGGAGACTGAGTACTATGGAGACTCTTCTCTGCTTCAAACAGAAAGCACATGTCACAGCAGCAGTCCATTGGAAGGAAATCCATTTGTTTCTTTGGGAAAGGGAGGTCACCGTTAAATTTTCCACAGCACAGAACCGAATACCAGCTGACTAAAGCAATATCTTTAAATTACTGTCCATTCTTGTTATTCAGGAAAGTGTTATTTTAAACTGAAATTTTATGTCAAGTTGCCAGAGATACTGGGAGAGGACAGTAGTTTTAATATACAGCAGCATGGTTTCTTACGAATGAATTAATAGTTTTGTTAAAAGTGCATGGGGTATACTGAAGTATTTAGTTTAGTCCTGTTTGTTTTTGTATAATGCATACATAATACATATTTTCTGTAAGAAGGACTTGAGTTTATCAGGGCATGGGGGCATCAACATTCACATATGCACAGTATTACAACAAATTCATGTCGCATAGGTCAATATTTTAAAAATGGAATGTGAAATATGATGCAAATTTCAAATTTCCAGATGTTAGGGGGTCCGTATAGCAAGATCAGATCACGCAGTGTATGTTAGACTGTGGCCCTGCCTGACAGGTGTAACCCAGAGGGCCTCATTGTGCCAAGAAAGAAACTACAGTATCCAGCTGCCTTAATTTTCACAGTATTTTCTGTAAAGGAGTAATGGAAATAAAAATGGCAACGATCACAGGTCCAGCCTATATTTACAATTATTAACTTCACATATAACCAATATTATAAGCAGTCCTAATGAGTCTGCTGCTGTCGAGTTTGTGTTCAGTTAGACACAGAAGTTCACACAGCAAGGGTCATTGGTCTTTAGCGGTCATGTGACTAAGGTGACGGAATTGTGCATGGAGGCAAAACATGAAGTGGATGCATTGATCATAGTGACACATTATCTAAAGCATTAACTCCCTTTGTAATTAATCACCTCTTCATTCTTCTTGAGTATTCATACCAAGGGCATAATTTTGCACTGAACACTGGGGGGGCGGGGGTTCACATCTCTACCTAATTTGTGATTATTCCGGGGGGGTGTATTGAGGACTTTTGATTACAACCCCCTATCTGCCCCCTGTAATTTATGCCCAAGATCCATACATACACAAAGGTCACATGCACGTGTAGAATTCTTCATATTAGTTCATATATAGCAGTTTAGCTACTAGCATTAATGCTATGCAAGTCTACAGCTTCAAGTTGGAGACCGTCTTTTGTGGACTTACCTTAATCAGATATCACTGGATTTTTAATTCACAAATTACTACTATACTACTGCAGTGGCATATAATGGTCAGCCCTTCAGACTGAAAAAAACTCCTTATTTCACACCGATGACTCTAGGTTCCTGGTAAGCAAGGGCAGTAGGGGTAATGATAGAAGGTGGGTGGTAGGAGATGAGGAGAGGTTGAGAGGAAGCGTTTTATGGAGGAGAAAGTCATGGAGGTAGGATGGCCTGACCTCCAGTACTCTGTTGTCATGTTTTACTGCTACCAAATGCATCATCAGGCTTATTTTAACCATGCTTTGAGCTAGCTAGGATGTCCCATTCAGGATGCTTCAAATGTTTTGCATGTTATTTCTATTAAACACAAACAAGAGCTTCTTATGCCATGTCTATCCATTAGACTGTCTGCTTCTGTCCCACTCAGTCACATGCTTCTCATGCATGAATAATTCATTTTATCAATTTAAATATTTTGGTAACCAGGGGCAAAAAATGAAGTAATCCATCCTCTGTATAAGTGGTTCTTGTGAATTGTGTTATGATGCTGTAACTTTATGAGTTTTACTCACACCTTTTGTCTGAGTATCTAAACTGAACCTCATTCCTAGGCGATTTTCTCCTCTAGCACAAAAATTATATACATGGGCTTAATTAAGAGCAAAAATGCATGCATGGTCTTAATTAAAAGTGGGAAAACATAGTGCTGTCTTGGTAGTTTTCTTACATAAAATGGAAAAATAAAAAGCTGTTCAAATGCGTTTTAAAATGGTGTGCAACCTTTGATTTAGTGAGGCAATAAAGAAGCAAAAGGAGGCCATTCATCAAAAAGGCAAGCTCACCCAGAGAGGACCTGTCATAGACAAATCGCCCAAATACCAGCTCAGTGCCACAGCTGTTCCAGAGGGAGATGGAGGGCAGAGGGTGGGTCCCATGGCCCTTGATGGGAACAGGGTGTAGAGGATGGTGCTTGTGTTCCATGATGGGGGCGGGTTGGTGGGTAGAGGGTGGGGCATGAGTCCCATGACAGGGGGACTTGGGTAGACTGTGGACTGTACATGACAAGTGATGGGGGGTAAAGTGTGGATATCTTATCCTGAAGACTACAGCCTATTCCCAGTGTTTTTGAGATTTTGTTGATGTTTAGTCTTTCTAGGTTTATGGTCAATAAAAAACAGTGGCAGATTCTCAACCTAAAGCTTATTTGCAGGCAGTGGTTCATTTGAACAGCATGGCTTGGTTCAGTGTGGAGGCCACACAAAAGCCAAGCAAGCATGGATCAAAATGGAAGGAGGATCTGAACACCAACCTGCACAGCTCTGTAACACCAACACTAGCTCCTAAGAAGTTATACACGTACCTACAGTAAACAGTGTATGTGTGAGTTTGCGTGTGTTAGGTCTGTGTCTGCATATCAGAAGAGGTGAAAGGGAGAGAATGAATCTCTCTTCCTGTAGCAATGTGCATAGTTGCCTAGATTTAGCTTTAAGTAGCAATAATTTTGCAGTGATTTTTTTTAAACAAAAATGATTATTTCTTTAATGGTTTTGCGAATGCTATTTGAGACCAAAAAAAAACTGTCTCTGGAAAACACTGCAATTGATTGTTTCGGAAGATACGTTACACCAGAGCATTGCTTATTGCCTGAATCTTTTATAGTTGTTACAGCCAAACCTCAAAACATTAGGCATCACAGACATACTAACAGCAGACTGCCAACTCTTCTCATTAAGTCTCATGGACTGGAGTTCACAGAAGTACGAGACGGGAGCAAACTGCTTTGGGCTTTATGTTCTGAGAATTTCCAACAGCATTTTTTCATCTGTTGAATTAAGTGCTTCGCTTCCGCATAGTGTTCTAAAGATGCTTTCCTCCTTCATCTGCTTGTTTCTGTGTGACCATGGGAAATATGACATCCCAGATTCCGGCCTGTTGGCTCATGATCTTTTTCCTGATGACCCTGCCTGTCATCTCTTGTTTTTTTCTTTAGGTTGCAAAATGTAACAACTTATGAACGGAAGAGAACCGAACGTATCAATGTTAGGTAAAATTCCTATGAAACTGGGAGGACACACTACATGTATATTAATAAGGACATGTGTGATTTCCAAAATAATGATTAAAAAAAGTTTAACCAGCTGCAACCTTTCTTCTGACCTGTTCTAATTGAAACCACTTGATTCCCCAGAAAGGTCTTGATGTTTTCTATTAGTCGTGTTTGATATATTACAGACATTTTCAGTATGGGGTAGAAATGGAAAATACAGATGTGAGAACAATGCTGAGTTTCTATCTGTGATCGCAAGCATTTAGTAATTAATGAAACATTAAGCTGATATGACATGGTTTCTTAACTCCTTTCACAATTAGACATGACTTTCCATAAGAAACAACTGAAGTTTGTTAGTGAGGTCTCTTGGGTCTGGGTAAATGGGTATTTCAGGTTCAAATGGTTCTGTTTTCAGTTTTGTGTTCTTAAATCTTCCAGGCTTCCTTGTTTCACTTATTAATAAGAGATGGTATGTGTCTGTTGCATGCTGTACAATTGAAATGACAGGTATACAGTCTTCTAAGTAGAAACAGGTTCCAGAGAGAGAGTGGAATTTTATACTACACTTAAAATGGCATTATCATGCAGGAAATACTGCACTGAAAGGTTATTGCTGGGGATTCTTTGGCATTTCATACAGTTCGTAAACCCAAACATGCTCACGACATTTAAATTATGGCTTGTAATTGAATAATCATTACATTTGAATATTGCAAAATGAGTTGTATATCCATTCATCTCTTCAATAAGTAAAAGGGAGAATTGAGCAGCATTTCAAATATGTGTGTGCCTCGATACATATGGTAACAGGGAGAAACCAGTAGTTATGAGTTGTTAAATCTGTAGAAATGATGGTCCATTCTAACTACTATAGAGCTACATGTTTTCTTGGTGGACTGTCCATTCTAATTACTATAGAGCTATATGTTTGCTGTGTGATTTGAATGCGTCGTTGTGAGACCGTTTTTATCAAGCAGTATTTCAGTGTTACAACAGGGCCTTAACAACAAAATGGCACTAGTTACACTGAATCAATGCGCAAAAATGTCACTGATGTGTATAGCTGGCACTTTCAAGTTGGGGTCTTGAAATGCAGTTTCATTATAAATAAAACAGAACAGTAATGAAATAATACCAGAGAAAAGCCCAATTGTCTTTGTAGAAGTTTTTTGATTACCTGAAACAGTACATGAAGAAATCACAAGGTTAAGCCATTAGCAGGTTCTTTTTGTCATGCCCCGATCGTCCAATCCTTCCGTATGCCAGGCCCCCTTGTTAACCCTGTGTGGATTCCCCGTGTTTACCTGCTGTTCCTGATTGTTGTCATTAGTCCTCTGTATTTAGTCCGCATTTCTGTTTGTTTCCCCAGTCCTGTCATTGTAACGTCAGAATGTGTTTTGCCTGCTCCTTTTGTTGCCACTTCTATTAAACCCCATGTTTGCCCTGATATATTTAGGAGATATTGTGTTATTGGTGGTTTCTGGAATTCACTCACATATACAAAGAACAGTTATGCATCACACCTCATTCTGAGCAAAATGTAAGGAAAACACAAAGAACAAGTAAGGCTGCTTGCTCCACTGTGCCATTGAGTCTTTGTAAAAATGCTGCTATCCTGCCCCCAGCTACATTAAATCCCATTAAATTCACTTTCATTAAAACAGCCTGTTCTGCTCATCGTGGCCTTAGATCAGGGCCACTCAAGGACAGACTCATAATGAGCTTGGAGTAGATTTAACCTTGGAGAATATAGTTCTCTGTGTCCAAATCAATAATGTATGATTGAATACTACACATAGATCTATTCTATCATTTCCAGGCATTAATTGTGTGGCTTGTGTTTTTTGCTTGAAAACCTTAAAAAGTGGTTTTAATAGCCGCGTGACCATTATATATTTTGTGGAGAGCTTGACTTTCTTTGTAAAGCCGAAGCTCGTGTAATTCCTGCAGTGATGAGTCACAGAGGATTTGTTTACATGGACAGCCCATGCTCTGTGATTTAGCTCCTTTATTAAGGAATGTGGCTGTCCCTGTTTGCATTTTAATGCCTTGTATATTTATTTCCATCTTGAAATAAAAGCCTTGTTCTGTGATGAAATCTGGACCTAAGAAGCAAGTAAGACGAAAACTGGACTGGACTGTGGACATGGGGTAAGACAAGGAGGGTGCATAATACCAGCATCAGACATTCAGATGACATGAAGGGTGACATCCTGGCTGATTCTGCTCCATGGTGTTCCACACTGTCATGTAGCCAAAACACATCTCCCCTCTACATAATTTGTCCCCTGGTGATAATTTCTGTTCAATAGCGTTCTTAATATTCACAATGTGAAATCAAGCTCTCATCCTGAGGGGGGTGGAATATTTGCAGCGACTTAATTTTTAAAATCAAATTCCCCACTAAACGAGCTTTATTAAATTATGCAGCTTCAACTGGGGGGGGGGGGGTAGCAGCTGTACCAGGGTGAAAACGAAATTCATGCCTTAATTAAATAAAATGAATAAATACCCTCCATCACTTCAAAGGGAGGAGAAAAGGAAAAGGGGACCCCCCCCCGGGCCATATCTCTGTCTATAAGTCTCATCCTATTCACTTTGGATGTGGTATGGGCCTCTATTTAAGTCGAAATGATGAGGTGTGGGGACTGCTGCCAAATTCTGAGCTGCGTTGCTTCTGTTCTGTGTGCATGAAGAACACAGGAAACATGAATGTGTGATTTCGTACACATCTGGGGGGAAAACAAACTAATAATACAAATAGCTGGATTTCTGCCTGCCGTGATCGCCGGTACTTTTTATGCCTAGAAATGATATAAATGGCTGTGATTGAACATATATTTAATACGAAAGGATCTTTGAACTCAGTGTGGCTACTTCTCTGTGCCTGGAAAAAGAAGACGACAAACATGCCTGACTATAGTTCATAATGGTTTTGGTGTTCCATGTCGAAAGGGGGAGCTTTGACCTGTCAAAGGAAGCTGTCAGGAAAACCATTTTTACTCATCCATTTCGGACATGTAATATAACAACAGCAACAGCAGGCATGCAGGGCTCTTACAGCATATAGCTATTTGCTTCCAGAACAGGTATAAGAATTGCCTGATGACGCAGAAATGGGGTGTTGGGTAAGATGGTATTTCTGACCATTGACTGTTCATCTAGTGGATCCCTTTGCTTTAGCCTTGTTGAGGGAAAGGTTCCCTACTGTGGTTCCCTAGCTAAAAGTTGTTGTTTATAATTTATATTGCATTATGAGAATGCAACTGGAGAAGGTCGTTCTGGGGTGTTTGGTTTGATTCATGGAAGGACAGTTGCCTGGCACCTACTTATTTTTAAGACTTCGCCTGGAATGAAAAGTGTCTAATGAGAGTTAGGGTTGTGCTGATGGACAATGTTGAGCCAGTATCGTGACAGTTTCAGTGTCTCTGCTAGGCGCACACATAAAAATTATTTTTAAATCTACCTGGTTTGCACCTGCCTCAGTAAATCAGAGATGGAGGCTTTATTTGTATTGCGAAAATGAGAATTAAAGCTTACCAACAGAACAAACTGTCTCGTTCTCTGCTATACCCATCTTAAGTAATTCCTAATCATTATATTATTATTAACTATTTTAGCCATTTCTCGCTTTGCCATTTCACTGAGAATATTTCACGTTTAGGAAAAATATAATAAACGAATTGTTAATATTGTAATGACAGGAGGAAATTGGAAATGATACGTTTTTTAACAACCAATTCTATCAACACCACTACTACACCACTATGACTAGTAAGCATAGCTGTGAGTCTCAAATCAGATACTTCAGTACTTAAGCTTTCTGTGTTGAGTGCATTTACTTACGAGTAAATGCAAGTTTTAAGTACTGTAGTACGCAATTTGAGACTCTCTTGCATGGGGAGAAAGTAAGGAAAAACTGAATATGGGCTCAAATGTGCAAAAAAGTAGAAGTAGTGTTAAATTAATAGTTATAAAGTACTTAATATTCCATTTCCTCCTGAAAGAAAAATTTATATCCTCCAGACCAAAAATTAATCACTTCATGACTTTTTGAGTGGTGATAGAGAGAGGGCGAAGGTGTTGTGTATATTTTATGCAACTTTTTTTTGGTTTGCCAAAAGCCATAGACCAAAATGAAAATTAAAACAGATTTAATTTATTGACTTACAAAGTGCTGTTTCCATTGACCCTGCGTTATTTTTCTTAAAATGCAAGTAGAAAAATGTTGCTGTAATTTCAGATGAATACATGATTATTTTGTTACACTTATGTTGATGGCTTTAATACACATTAATAACAAACATTATAATCATATAATGATTGTTATTAATGTATAATTAAAAGTGTGCTTTAAAAGTGAAAGTGTTATAAATGCAAATGCATTAAGACATGTTAAGGTATACATACCCGCTGCTAATTAATGTATTAATGTAATAAATGCATTATGAAGTTGCACTTAATGTAAATCGAACCTGTTACCGAAGAACCCTTGTGAACATAAAACATTATAATTACATTTGCCCAATTAAACACAATACTCCCTATACTCTGTGACAAACTGAAAGAGAAGTGTTATCATTTAATTAATGAGATTAAGTTATATTGAATTTTATACACATATGAAGTTCTGAATGACTGGTTGAAGTAAGGTGATCTAGAAAAAAATGTTGATTCTGATTAAGATGCTTTTGAAACTTAATCTAAACAGAATAAAGTCTTTAGATAGTGCAATTGCTTTAGATACAGGCCGCTCAGACAAATACGTGGAATTTGCAATTGACCTTGACATAGATTTCTGTGTTCTCCACATGTAATTAAATGTCGCAAGGAAACTGAAATTTATGTTTTTATTTTTCAAGCCAATTTGTTGTTTAATTATGCAATACAATATTGTGTAAATAACTATGGCGGACAGCTCACAGGGCCGTGATGTTACCCATAACCCAGGCCCTCTGTTTGACTGCTGGAAACTCCTGATTATTTACTTTTTTATGACTTACAACCTGCAGTAATTCAAGCCACTTTGCAACAAACAACTTTTCAAAACTGTATTTTTTCACTGTCTGGGATGTTTGTGTACAGAAGATGGTAATGTAATACTCAAGCTGCTCGTAGCTGCTATGAACCTCAGTTGTGCTAGGCCTGCATGGATTGGCACTGAAACCTTTTTCCATTGGCCTGTGCTTTGGTTACAGGTTACTTTCTTTTTAAACCTATTCTTTGCACACAAAGATCTGGGATTGACGCATATACTAGAATCAAACGGATAACCTGGAATGCTGGGGTCAGTTTTTTCAGTACATTTTGCTTTCATATTTGAGTTTCATATTTGATTTTAGTAAAACAAATATTAATTTATTATTTCCTTGCTGTTAATCAATGTACAGGAATCAATTTGGAGACATCACAAAATGATTAATGCTTACTTAGCCATTTTAAACCTCCAAATAATTATTACTGCTATGATATTTCTATAATGTTAAATAACAAGGATAGCTGGACAGGTGTCCCTGGTGAAATTACTTTTTATTATATACCATCTATTACTTCTGCATTTAAAGGATTATTTTTTATGTTTGAAGATGGTGTGTACATTAAGTGGTATACTGCTCTAGGTAATTAGTGCAGCTCTTTGAATGACGGGGTATAAACATGTCAACCCTTTAAAGTGTGAAGATGAAGCTACTAGATGTATGAAGCTGGAATAAACAGTATGAAGCTAGCAGATGGTTGTATGGAAGTGAATCCATACAAGGTTATGCTAACTGGAGTACAGGTTTAATCCCTATACCAAAGGCTGACTGTGAGCTGTGCTGTGTTAGCACTGGTTGGATACCCCGTGGTTTTTGCATGAGGTGGGTATAAATCATGCAGGACAGGATGAGAAAATTCTGCTGTGTCCTTAGTTCAAATGTGTTTATCCAGGGTGATTCTTGGTGGATTCTATAACGTCATCTAAACTTGCTCCAGATGCATTCACAGGTTATGCCCTTTCCAAAGGTTGCCCAAAACACTTAAACCTGTTCTTCTGCATTTCAGGTTTAGTTAAGTAAGGTTGTTGCCAGGGCTGTGTTTAGGAATTTCACAGTGATAGACGCAAAGGTTAATCTTTCTTAAAGATTAATTCAGTGTCTATTGGTGTTAATAACTATCTTGAGATTATTTTAATGGACCACCTAGTGAGATGCAGAAAGTAGTGTGTAGTACACAGCCGTATTTATGATTTATTAACCCACAGCATTCTGTATAAGCCTCTTCTTTTTCTCTGTTTGATAAGATTAATTTTTTTTCTCCCCTCCATAGTCTGCAGTGCCTAACAGATACTGTACCTAGTAACTGAGGTAAGTCTTGTCTATGCTTCTGACTGGGCTTTGTGAAAGAAGTATATAACTGGAAAAAAGTGACATAGTGAGAATTTATAGTTGTAGACTGGAACGTTGGAATATAAAACCTGTCTCTGCAGTGATCTGTTCTCAGATTATTTAGCTATTTTGGCTGGTTTCTTTTACGGATTTGTGTCCACTGCTTACTGCTTTTCTGGAGAAGTCTTTGTACTGTGACATAATGTAACATTCTGCCCATTGTATCCACATGACCCTCCTGTCTCCGGTCTGATGTGACCTTAATGAGCCACGCCTGTTGCTTCTTGTCCCTCGTTATCTTTTGTATTTAAATACCTGTTTATCTCATCAGCCCTGATTTGGGTTACTGAAGTCAGTCTTATTGCCTGTGCTCTTCCCGTGCTAGCCTTCTTGTTTCGACCCCTCGCAATTCTGTTTATTTCCTTTGCAACTGTTTTGACCCCAATCAATCCTTGAGTCTGTCTGTTTTATGTGACGACACATAACAGCTCAGACGTGCTTGTCTGATAAATTATGAGCAATGGAATAACTGATTTAAGAGCAGGTTCAGAATTTCACTTGAAAGATTTAGGATTAGCAAGTCAGCTTTGTCTCTGAAAGCTTGCTGCTGCTATACATGTTTACAAATATATGTACAAATGATTGTGCACT
Organism: Cyphomyrus plagiostoma; assembly: GCA_019775915.2. NCBI lineage: Eukaryota > Metazoa > Chordata > Actinopteri > Osteoglossiformes > Mormyridae > Cyphomyrus > Cyphomyrus plagiostoma. Next base: position 2,138,953 of record JABFEA020000021.1, on the reverse strand, counting down.
TGTGCACTGACTAGATGTGTAGCAATAAAGACAGCAGTAAGCATGACAAAATAATATTTTATTTCACCCTAGGCATTCAATAAAAATAGATAATTTTTTAGCTGTGCTTTTTTGCTGCAAATCTAAACAGAATGGCATGAGGTGATAATTTTCAGTGTTGATTTCAACTGATTTTTGAAGTAATTTCATCACCCTATATTGTTAAACTTTATGATGTGACAGAGGCAATTCTCATTCTGCTAGAAAGCAGGGAGCTCATGCACATCCTTCATATTCCTGGCCAAACACGTCATGACACATTTTACAGCTTATGTTGCCTCATGTATTATTGGTAGTGCTTTCCCTTTTACAAACCAATCATTAAGTTTCAATTAGAGCTCCAATAAATAGTGGCAGTCATGTGAGTTCTGGTAGACCCTCTTCAGCAGGCTGGTTCTTCTCATGCTGCTTACACTACAATACACTCATGCAGGAAAGTACATTATGATCATTTAGCTTATTGCTCATAAAGATGCTAAGTTTGAGCATAATTATTTCAGGTCTAAAGCTTAGTTTCTTAGTGTCTATTTCAATCACGCAACAATTTATGATTTAATTTAAGGTCTTTCATAGCACTATAAGAAACATACTATTCTATATTCTATATAGAATGTGTATTAATCTCATCCATTTGAAGTACTACAGAGAGGACTTGGTGGATTCTACGTAATAGAAGTGAAGTCTGACTGCATCATAATCTTTACGTAAAGTTGGTAAATATATAAACTTTTTCCCCAGAGGTGCACAGTTATATCTTTTGAAGTTTTATATATCCTTTAAACAGACTTAAGATGAAGTATATTTCATATTATGTTGTTAATTTCCACCACAGAAGATTTTGATGTAAACATCTATTACATGAATGATTTTATGAAAGTGAAGGCAGATCTATTGAGGTACTTTTCCTAGATTTAGCTGACCCTTCGGGGTTCTGCACATGTAGATGAGGGGCCGTAGCCCTTGCATCATACCCACCTTAATGGAGCAGCACTGGGCTCTGCACTCACCCTTTCTTCTGACAGCTTTCTGGATTTCCTGTTGGCTCTGGCCCTAGCCATGCATGTGTGGGTTTTGCATGTCCTCCAAGTGCTTGTGTGTTTTCTTCTCCAGTTACCTTCTGCTGTCCAGAATCATTCAGATCAGGTAAACTGGTAACTTTAATTGTCTTATTGTGTGACCATGAGAGATGACTCTGTGAAAGCCCTGTAATGGACTGGAATTCCATACAGAAAGCAGCCTGTTCTGGAAGCAGATCTCAGGCCATGCTTTCTGGGAGGCAAAAGAATTTGAAATGATTGTATGGAAGGAATATGTTGGTTCAAGTATTAGGCACTGACTTTTCTTGTTATAGTAAATACTGTTAAATTGCAATAGAATGGTCATTGGCACTAGTGTTGTAGTCAAAACCGCCTAAACCGAGACCAAGACATTGCCGAGACTTGAGGGTACCAAGACCAAGACCAAGGCCAAGACACACTAAGGCGAGACCAAGACCAAGAATAGTCAAGACAAAGACCAAGACCAAAAACAGACTAGGGATAGAATTGACATCAAATTACTGTGCATTACAAGGCATTGCTGTGAAGTGTCATCCGTCGTTAAATCACATTCATTTTATCTTTTCAATCATATTGTCCATATGTCTCTCATTTAAAATCGCTCAGATTTGTCATAGTTATGAGGCCTGATGGAAAATAATATTTTCAGCAATCCTCTCCTATAACTGTTTTATCAGACC
>JABFEA020000021.1:2111104-2126926 GCA_019775915.2 Cyphomyrus plagiostoma | reverse complement strand
CGCCGGCAGTGGAATTTACACAGGAAAATACACTTTTAAAAAATAAAAAAAAAATCGATGCGGGCTAAATTCGCCACACGGGCGGGGATGATAAACTAATATTTTTTTTTACTGGGCCTTAGTTCTTGAAATTCTTCATATGCTTCTAATACGACGTCTCGCTCCGCTTGTGTGAAAAGGGGCGCCCTTCCTTTCGTCATTTTTTTCAGCCTATCAAAGACTTGCTGATCATGTTTTCTAGACTCTATATACTGTATATGGGCTTTTCAAGCAGCGCGGGTGCGCGCAATCATCTCGGTTGAATGGATCCAGCTAGACTAATCTATTACACAACTGCCTTTGAAAAACCTACTTATCCCGGTTGAGTTTCAATGGCATTAACTCATACAAGATGAGGCATCTGATCTCGGATGATTTAAGCGACGTACGGAAAATACCCTACTGCAGTCTGTTCCTGTTACCATGCGTTTATTGCCCGGTATATTTGCTTTGTGCTTTATTTGAACCTCTTGCGGTACCTTTTATTTGTGCCTTTCCCCATTTTTTTTTTGCTAAAAAAACCTTTTGTATTGGAGCCAAACCGTGGATTATCGCCTGTTTCCTGCCTTTGCCATACCCTGTCATAACGGTTTTTGGCTTAAAATGCCTGGTCAGGTGGTGAATGCAGTTTAGTTGGTGACTGTACGGGAATCATCCCTTCATATATGTGAGGAAGAGCCCCCAAAGTTTGTGTTGTCTGTTTTGCTAAGAGCTAAAATGTTTAGAAGCCTTTTTAGTAGAAAAGTTCTGCCCATTTCTAGTGTAACTCACACAGATTTTCTCAAAGCCTTCTGTAAACTCAAGACATTGTGATGGGATTAGTGTATTACTGTATCGGTGTACTATAAGCATATTCTAAATCTGTCACTAGAGTCAGTCTTTAAATAACCACTGATCCCAGTACTTATTTTTCATTACTCAAAAAACTGTACTGGACAGTTCTAGGTTTGAGCTTCATTGCAGGAGATCAGTGGATGGGGGTTAATTGAGGTACTGGTTGTTCATTTCAGCATAAGTTTAAATAAGACTCCATCATATCAAGATCAATCATGCACTGGCTGGGCATTTAATGGAACGAATAGAATTTTTTAAGTTAATTTCATAAGCAATTAAGAGTAATTTAAATTCTTGTGACTTGCAAGATGGTGTTTCCAAATAAGTTAATGAAAGAAGAATCGCTTAGAGAAAGAAATAAATTGCTTTTTAATTTCAGCTGGCTCCTGCTTTATCAGCAGTGTATAGCCTACCTGCCACCAAGAAGAAAAAGGAAAGGAAGAGTTGAGATTGGGTGCTAATAAAACTGGCCATCTCTCATTAAAACCTCAATCGTGCGTAAAATGAGACTGATGGAAATTTATCTAAAAGGTCAGGGAAAGGGAGTTTTCAGTCTGACAAAGGACTTAACAGGCAGGATTTTAATTTCGCTGCTTCCCACAACAGCAAGAGAAGCATAGTACCTTCAGGCAGGCAGCCTTCAGCTTATCTGCATCATATTAAAAGCATTACTGTTCCCACTTTTCTTTTGCCCATCCTGTCCATCTTCCCTTCCTTCGATTCTCACTGTTTTTCTTGCCTTGTCTTTGATGCTCCGCTTCTGATGCATTGCTTCTCCCTTTAACTACAGCACATGTTCCCATACAGATTGTGACAGTATTAAAAAGTTGCATCTGTTGAAGCTAGAGGTCACGTGATCAGTTGCATTTCAGTATTAGTATGAGTGACTCAAAAGGTTTTTTAGGTTATGTGACCTTCATAAATCATAACTGAGAGCTTGTGACAACTTTTTTCAGATATTAAAATTGCCACCTTGAAGAATCAGATCTGAACAGAATCACTCCCCCCCACCCCTAAGAGATTGAAAAAATGTTGCCTAGGCAGATCTGTTTTTATTTCTGCTGTTCAGATAGTAGGGTCAGAATTTGCCACAAACAACATGAAGGCATGGATCCATTCTTCCTTATATCAACAATTTATACTGGTGATGCTGATGTAATGGTGATAACATCCACAATCACCAGATTTCAGTCCAGTATAGCATGTTTGGTATGTGGTGAAATGGGAAAGTAGTTTTATGAAGGTATAGCCCACAAATCTGCAGCAACTGTGTGATGTCAACATTTCTGAAAAATGTCTCAAGCACCTTGTTGAATTTATGAGATGAAGAATTAAGGCAGTTCTAAAGGGAAAATGGCCAGTGAGTGTATAAACTGTGTGTGTGTGTGCGCATGTATTCTAGTCTTTACCCTCTGCATGAGGCTTGCGCATTAAAGAGAGAACCTCATGAGATTGATTAGTCATTTCAAGTTGATAGTGAAATGGCAAAGATTCTGGATTATATATTAATATATATTATATGGCCTATTAGCACTTCAGCACAGTATTTACGGCTTGTTTGCTTTGGCACAGAACTGCCAGTTTTATGAGCTGTTTGACCTTAACACTGAGTAAAATGTTTTTCAAGCTTAGTACTTAAAATTGAAGTTATGCTAATTGTAGAAATGCTTTCATGTTAGTAGTTAGTAACCACATTGAGGAGAAGACTTCAAAAGTCACATCATCTGTAGAGTACACAGTAAAAGTTCTCTGGATGTCACAGATGACACAGTCTGCTTACAATAGCTTGTTTTTTCCTCCACATATTTCTACATTTTGCAGAAACTCACTGTTCTTCTGTCTTTCTGTTGACTTTAATGAGTCCACTTATTCTCTTCTGACCGCTCTTATTAACAGGTTGTTTTCAACCACAGTGCTGCCTCTGACTGGAAATTTGTTTGTCATGCCATTCCATGTAAACACTAGATATTATAGTGCATGAAAACCCCAAGAAAGTGGCTGCTTTTGAGATTTTCGAACTACCACATCTGACACCAACAAACAACCAACATGAAGTGCCTATACAGAGTTTATAGAGCCCCTCATGGTAAAGCAAATATGTCTGGCACAGCAGTGCATTCAGACCATTATTCTGCTTGCTAAAGCTGCCAGACAAGACACACACAAAAAAATCAACAAGTATACACAAAATGAACAGGAAAAATCAAGTAAATTGTTTTTCTTCTTAATGGCTTCCAAAATGATAAAGATCTTATCCCAACATTACCCCTGTCCTGCCCCTCGTTAACCTCGTGTGGGATCCCCATGTGATTAGCTGTTTCTGGTTGTTGTCATTAGTCCTCTATATTAAGTCCGCGTTTCAGTTTGTTTCCGCTGTCCGGTCATTGAGTGCATTCGACTTGCTTACAGCGCTGGCTTAAAGCAACGCATTCTGATCCTGACGCAATGCATTATGGTTAGATGCATTGCGACCTCCCACCTGGCTGCACAAACTGAAACCACCTCCGTGACGACACACCTTTGCCCTTATTGGCTGAAGAGTTTAGTTACACGCATGACACCAACAAACACATCCCCTTTAAAAACCATGTGTTTGTGGGATTATATATCTCAGTTGGCCTGGGAACACCTCAGCATCCCCCCCTGAAGAGCTGATAGAGGTAGCTGGGGAGAGGGAGGTCTGGGTATCTCTCCTGAAGCTGCTACCCCCGTGTCCCAAACCCCAGACAAGCGGTAGTTAATGGATGGATGGATGGTGTTTGAGCCATTCTAATACTTAGCCCCACTGTAACTGAGCCTCTTGATCCTGTCTGTGTGCTGCATGCATTTATTTGCAGCCACATAGTTTGATATTTGGAGAAATAGGTTGTCAGTCAATATGCAGGTCTACCACATTTGATTTTACCCACACATATTTTTATATGTATATTTTTATACATTTTTCTTAACTTTAGTTTTAAATATTTGTTGTCTGCAAAATGCTTGAATGGGAACAGGTATTCTGGGAGGTCAGAATCCCAGAATTGTTTTCCACGGAAAAGGTAAGTGTTCTCTGGACGCCCATTGTCATTTTCCCATCGTGCTCTTCTGCCAAAGGTGTACACCAGAAGCCTGCTGTTTTTTAAAAGCTAATTTCAAATCTCTTTGAAAGCCTTGACAGATGATGCACCAGGTTTTGATGGATTGTTGTACCATTGATTTAATTTTGAAGCCTTTGCATCCCCCCATCTGTTTAGTGAGGAGTTGAGTAAACCTAATTTCCCTGGGCAACACACAGAGCCAGCTCTGCTGAAATGGGGGAAAGAACACATCCAAGAAACAGGCTGTTCACAGGAGCCCTGTTTTTCAATAGGCTGAATCAATTAAATTAGTCTTTTTCAGAACAGTATCATAGTATCATGAAAGTATCATAACTCAATCAGGTAATAGGCTTTAAAATGTCTTGCTGCGTTACCTTTAGACTAGAGATGGGCGATCCACGTTTTTTCAGTTCTGATCCGATTTTCGATACACAACTGCCGATACCGATGCAGATTCCGATACAAGAGCTCTTTTTACATTGTTATACTTCATACTGTATATTATTTTTTAAGATAGTAAATACAGATGGAAAAAATGTATGACAAAAAATATTTAATTAGGCTATTACAAACATACATCTTCCATCTCGTGTGTTTTAAATGTTTTTGAGGCATTTGCAGTTCAATATGAATATCTTCAAAGCAAATATACGCAAGTGGCGAATGCTTAAAATTTGAAGTTTTTCTCCCATTGGCGTCAGAGCAGTTACACTTTTGTTGCGATGGCAGACCCTCTTATATCACAAGCTGCAAGGAGTTTGCAAAACAGTCCAATTAAATTAGGGACTGCCAAATCATCCGTTGCTTTGTTTTGTCTTGCAGTTGCATGCGCTTTGTTAAATGGGATTGTCCATTAAACGCTATTCCCACCATAAAACTTTATTTTACATAGATTGCAAAACTCTCTGCTTCTAGTTTCTGTTGAAAGCATAAAATACTCCCAGATCGTCACGGCTTATCTTACGCTCCTCATACTGTGAAGGGAATGCGCATGATGTCACAGTAGGCGGAAGTCACTGTACTCACGCCCACTGAGTAGCAAAAAAGACTGAGGGGCAGCGAGTGCATTCGATTTGAATGGCACAAAAAAACACATGTAAATGGGAAAGAGCTGTCGTGCGATTGATTGCCGAAAACTAAATCAGTAAGTATAGGACATGGATCAGACACGCATGGCTGATACCCAATCCGTCAACTAGGTCTGGATCGGCACTGATACCGATGAAATGTCGGTATCGGTGCATCTCTACTTTAGACATGTGGGTGTTACCTTGCAGGTGTTAACATTAAGCCTTGAAATTGCAGAAGGGAGTGGAAGTAAAGGTGCCGCATGACTACAGTCCAGAGGGCAGAATGTGGAGGTCTACTGAACTGGGGTCTACTGAAGCATGAGTTTGACAGTGGGGTGGCTCTCTCTAGTGACCAATGTGCGTTGTACTTGAGGGGAACCAGGTGTCTGAATGGAACTTGCAGTGTAATTTCATCTCTTACCAGATGCTTGCCTGTACAGATAAAGACAAACTCTCGCATGACCTTGACTTATTAGAAATGACTGCTGTTTCAATGGGTATAAAGAACATGCAGGGTCTATCTCTATAGAAACAGATTTGAACTGTAAAATGCGGGGGCATGCTGTCAGTCTCAGCTATTGTTTTTGTCGATTTATTTCACCCATTCCATTTTCTGGTGTTCCTGAAATGGACTTAACCATGAAGACAGACCTGCAATGTCCTGCGTTCATCTTACTCCTGCCTACCCTTGAAGAGGCGTTCCTGAATAAGTGTTTGTCCACCACCAAGTGTTTGCCCTTGTTTCTATTCACCATGCTGTCCACACTTATTTCCCATTTCTTTGATATTATTATAAATATTGGATTTATAAAGGTAGGCATAGGTTTTATTCAACTTCCCCCATGTAAATGTTTGATTTATTATCCTATAGCATTATGGGATACAAAGCTGTTGTTATTTAGTTGTCCCATGTAGGTGTGATGAACAGACAAATAGCCATGATAATGGTATAGAGACAGACCCAGATGTTATTCTACTGTTCTACAATAAAAGAGTCATAAGCATTGTATAGCCTGACCTGCATGACAACATTTCAACCAACCATCACAAATCAAGCCTGATGAGCCCACAAATCATTACCAGTACTGTAAGTTCTCTCGCCTCCCTCCTTATCTTTTCTGTTTCAGCCTGTTGTTTTGCTCTCTTTAAATGTCCTGTTGGCAGAATGACCTAATTGGAACGGTGTGTCATGGCAAATATCTTGGAATGAGCCATGATACTTGGTGCCCAGGGAAAAGTACCAGGGTGTCCTGCGCCACCAGGCTCCTGGACACCGTTGCTCGCTTAGTGGGAGGCTAATTGATCGTCTTGCTTCATTTGATCAGGCATGCCCATGATGTGCCGGGGTGCCATGGTGGGATGTTGTGGAGTGCTGCTGCAAGCGGCGTCGTAGCTGGTGCTGTGCTTTGCTATGTGGCTTTCCAGCTCCTGGGTTCTTGCGTAATTTGCCAATGCAAATTTGTCCCATTAACTAGCACACATTTCTAAATGCTATATCTGATCTGACACAAAATCCATCTTTTGCCCCGGCTTTGTGCACTCATGCAGCGTGAGATCTGCTGCTTGGACTCCTACGTTTGGTTCAAGTGAACTTTCCAAACGGTTGCCCCTGTACTCCCAGACTGTGATTAGGGTACAAGAAAACTGAAATGAACATTAAGAACAGCCAGCCCTCACCAGTGATGTATGAGAACAAATGTCTCCGTTGAATTCTGCAACACTGAAACTGGCCAAAGTGTTATTACTCTCTGGTTCTTAGCAGATGGATCCTAAATGACTTGTTATTTTGTGCAGTTAAACACCTGGAATCCATCAAACCAGATGGAGCTTATAGTGAACCGGGTCCTTATTTTGATGCTTTAAACTAATTATGCCAATGGTTTGTATTTGGTCAGATACACTGGTTTTATATAAAATCTCATTCTTTAGAGACATTGTAGGCTTAATTGCTGAATTATTATTCATTCACTCATCTCATCATAAAAAACTGAAACTCTAATATTCTGGATCATTTGACTTTCCCTGCCAGCCCCAGCCCCCTTTGAGTCTGGTTCCTCCCAAGGGAAGGAAGTTTTTCCTTGCCACTGTCACCTCTGGCTTGCTCACTGAGGGCTTTGGGTGGCGATGCTGTAAAGCGCTTTGAAACAAGGTAATGTGAAAACACATGTAATTCAGAAAATTAGCTGAATTGAATTGTTGTTAGGTGTATTTTCACCCATGAGGGATGTTTGTTGTAAAAGGACTGAGCATCTGAAATGTTTTGTCTGGGTGTCTGAAATGGTATGAAGGAAATTACCAGTTGCCTTAGATGACATGAAGGCCTTACAGGTCATCTGAAATAGTATCGGGCACATTATAGGGTGTCTGAGATGGCGTGAGGGGCATTACTGAGTGTCTGAGATGGCGTGAGGGGCATTATTGGGTGTCTGGACTGGTGTGAGGGGCATTACTGGGGTGTCTGAGATGGCGTGAGGGGCATTACTGAGTGTCTGAGATGGCGTGAAGGGCATTACTGAGTGTCTGAGATGGCGTGAGGGGCATTATTGGGTGTCTGGAGTGGTGTGAGGGGCATTACTGGGTGTCTGAGATGACGTGAGGGGCATTATTGGGTGTCTGGAGTGGTGTGAGGGGCATTACTGGGTGTCTGAGATGGCGTGAGGGGCATGACTGGGTGTCTGAGATGGCGTGAGGGGCATGACTGGGCATCTGAGATGGCATGAGGGGCATTATAGGGTGTCTGGAGTGGTGTGAGGGGCATTACTGGGTGTCAGAGATGGCGTGAGGGGCATTACTGAGTGTCTGAGATGGCGTGAGGGGCATTACTGAGTGTCTGAGATGGCACGAGGGGCATGACTGGGTGTCTGAGATGGCGCGAGGGGCATGACTGGGTGTCTGGAGTGGTGTGAGGGGCATTACTGAGTGTCTGAGATGGCGTGAGGGGCATGACTGGGTGTCTGAGATGAGGGGTATGACTGGGTGTCTGAGATGGCGTGAGGGGCATTACTGGGTAGCCTAGCTTTCAAGGTGTTGTTTTATTTTCTGGGGGGGATGCTGCACACATAACACAAAAAATATTTTTTTTTTACAAAATTTTACAAGGCCCCTTATGAAGAAAACAAGGCACTTGGGTCCCCCCTCCAGTGGGCTCACTACCTGTAGGAGGGGCCATAGGGGTCGGGTGCAGTGTGAGTTGGGCAGTGGCCGAAGGCGGGGACCTTGAAGTTCCGGCTAGATATAATCGGGCTCATCTCGACACACGGCTTGGGCTCTGGAACCAGTCTCCTCAAAGGGGGTTAGACTCTCTTCCACTCTGGAGTTGCTCATGGGGAGAGGCGCTGAGCTGGGGTGGGCATACTTATTGCGCCCTGGCTGGGCGCCTGTACATTGGGGTTTACCACAATGGACGAGAGGGTAGCCTCCCTTCACCTTTGAATGGGGGGACGAGTCCTGACTGTTGTTTGCGCTTATGAAGCGGCAGTTCAGAATACCCACCCTTTCTGGAGTGTTGGAAAGGGATGTTGGAGAGCACTTCTCCTGGGGACTCTCTTGTTTTGCCGGGGGACTTCAATGCTCACGTGGACAATGACAGTGAGACCTGGAGGGGTGTGATTGGTAGGGGAGGAACGGCTCCTCCGATTTGAACCCTAGTGTTTTATTATTGGACTTCTGGACCAGTAACAAAACCAGACTCCTTGGAATGTCTGACAGTTTCAACTCCTACTTCTGTGAGGGTTGGGCTCCGTCAAGTCTGCCCTGTGTCACCGATTTTGTTCATAGTGTTTATGGACAGAATTTCTAGGCGCAGCCAGGGCGTTGAGGGTGTCCGGTTTGGTGACCTCAGGATTTGGTCGCTGCTTTTTGCAGATGATGTGTTTCTGTTGGCTTTATGGGACCGTGACCTTCGGCTCTCACTGGGATGGTTCGCAGCCGAGTGTGAAGCGGCTGGGATGAGAATCAGCACCTCCAAATCCGAGACCATGGTCCTCAGCCGGAAAAGGGTAGAATGCTCTCTCTGGGTCAGGGATGGGGTCCTCCCCTAAGTTGTGGAGTTTAAGTATCTCTGGGTATTGTTCAAGAGTAAGGAAACGATGGAGCGGGAGATCGACAGGCAGATCGGTGCGGCGTCAGCAATGATGCGGGCTCTGCATCGGTCTGTCATGGTGAAGGAGCTGAGCCAAAAGGCAAAGCTTTCGATTTACCAGTTGATCTACGTTCCTACTAGGGCTGCAACAATTCATTGGGTAACTCAAATAACTTGATCACAAAAAATCTTTGATGCAAATTCTTTGCTTCAATGCTTCGTACAATCCACACGACTATGTACTGCTTAGTGATCACTGTGTTTTACTTGGAGGATTATTACTGTTGCATAGTGTGATTAAACTTCATTATGTGTAGCAAGTTTAATTTGTTGGCGCGTTGGAGGAAGACAGGGAAAATAGGTAAGTTCGCTGCCCCTCCGCATTGAGAGGAGCCAGATGAAGTGGCTCGGGCTTCTGATTAGGAAGCCTCCTGGATGCCTGCCTGGTGTTCCAGGCAAGTCCCACTGGGAGGAGGCCCCAGGGAAGACCCAGGACATGCTAGGGGGACTATGTCTCTCGGCTAGCCTGGGAATGCCTCGGGATTCCCCCAGAGGAGCTGGATGAAGTGGCCGGGGAGAGAGAAGTGTGGGTTTCCCTGCTGAGACTGCTGCCCCCCACTACCCGACCTCGGATGAAGCGGGAGATAATGGATGGATGGATGTTTTTTGGCATTCCGTCAATAACCACAATATAAACAAGACTCATCTTTTCGGAAACAACTTTTATATAAAAAAAGACAGTTCACATTCCCAAATTTGGTTTTGGAACTCTTGTAAATCCCATAGACTGATCATTAACTACGTCAATATCAGTGTTATGCTAAGGTATGCTCTGCCCTTTGCCGTCCCCCTTGCTGCAAAAGAGTGCTGGTTTAGAAAAGGGACGCCGATTCTTCTCCCAGTGGTAACCTTTACAGGGTGTCCGATCAGAACACTGGGTTTATTGGCCTACCTCTGACAGGTTATTCTATAGCTGGATAGTAACGCATTAACACACCACCCATAAAGCAGTCCGGATACTCATTGGGGGATTATGTAACTGGTTTACTGAAACAGAAATAAAAACATAGGAATCAACATATAGCTACCGCTCACAGGTAACAAAGTTTTATAAACATTTAACAAATATAGATACTAAATTATATTAAACATTTGTATTACAAAACACAAATAACTATACAATACGAGTGGCATTAATGCAGCAAAATGTGGACTGCGATTAACGCAATATGCTTATTTTAGATCACAAACACATAAAACAATAAACATTTGCTCCAGTTATGAGGTATAGTTGCAGGTACAAATGTACTTCATACTTACTCAGGATGCACGCAAAACTACACCATAAAACCCAACAACACTTTGTAGAACTATAGCATTTAACTTGGGATCCAGCCTAAAGGAAAGAGAGGAAGAATAAAAACCAATGTGGGGTCCTGCGTGATGCCTCCAATGGCCAAAATAATGCCTGCTCAAAACAATATACAATGAACAAACCGTTCACTTAAACTTTTCTACACTTGCCCTTGTGAATGCTGTAGCTTATAGACCTGAAATGACTCCAGCATTGTCTTTCAGATCAAGTAATACTTCCTTTAAGAGTTTGAGAGCTTCAGGTAAAAATTCTATGATAGCAGTTGAGGAATCTTGCCTTATAAGAAAAAATGAGCAAATCTGACTGAAGACATTGTTTCATGACCTTTACCATCTCATCAACATTAAGCTATCGCTTATATGCTCCAAGTGAATGCAGGCTGCAGTCAAATGAATTTTAAGTAGTGTTACAGCTCTCAGTTTCAATGACAACCACCTGGCTGACTCAGTATCTCCATATCTTATAATCTTTTTTTCATTCAAAGATTCACGACTCATCCTTTTTGCTAAGTAGTGATACATCTTGTTTTTCATACTTTTCTCAAACTCAGTAAGGTACCAGAATTCCAAGTTTAAGTTTATAATTTACCCAGTGACGTGTTCTGGCCCTCATCTTTCTTACTCGGAGTCTGCACCTGTTTGCAACCATCATGACAGCAGCACCATCAGAGTTGGAGCTAAATAAATAAACTGACTGGTGCCAGACAACTTTTCGTAAAAACCAGTTGTCTAGGATCCCTGGCCAGTGTTTAGGATTCCTGTTGCTTCAACATGTGATTTTGCTTAGTAACAGGTTCACCATGTTCACTGATATACCTTAAAATGTTTCCTGTTCACTTGAGACATCAGCCAAAACAGGACAAATCTACTTAACATGTTTCAGCTGCTCTGCCAAATCAATTATTTTTTGTTCTACAATACATTCAGCAAAGTGTGCATGCTTTTCTTGATAAATCGTCTGTGTCTAAGTCATGCTCATTTTTTTTTCTGTACGGCACATAATATCTCACAGCCAGCCAGAGATTTCTTTGCAAATGCATAAGCTTTGTTGAAGAGGGACCTCATTTTCAAACCCTGATTGTCTGACATTGCAAACATACCCTAGCCAGTTTTTTTCATTGTCATCGTGCCTTTCAATTGTTTCAGTGATAAAGTTAACTGAAAATAAAGAACTATTTTTATTTGTTGTTTCTGGATGCGTTCTATGTATGACACTGTAATTCACTCATTTGGATCTGATGCTGCTGCTCCCCTGTTGTCATCACTTTGGGCATTGGCTTGTGGAATATCTTCTCTATTCGAGTAGCTGAATGTTTTTCCAGTCCATAATACTAATTGTAAATACAATTTGTTTTGATTACTTTTGCTGGCGTGGTCCTTTTTGGTTCTTTTTCAAAAATCATAATGAAGCAGTGTGTTCAGTCTCTAATTGTGCTTGTCCATTTTCCCTGCACCATTTCCTTATGATTCCATCCTAAAAAGAAAATTGGACCTCCCTTTAGCGGTTTGAAGTTAGATATCATGCTATTTTAAGCTTAACTAGTGAAAATATGTATTAGCTTTTTTAAAAATTTCACACTTTATGTCTTATTACTTGTACTTATTTTTGTGGCCTTATTATTGTACTGTCTTCTACAATATCCAGGGTTACTAAAATTTCTATCTAGCCTGTAAAGAAATTGGACTATCCATTTGATATTAATATGGTATTGTGCTATATCATTGTAACATCATAATTGTTTTAAAACTAGCTAGCAATAGTATCGTTATCTGCTTTAGACCTGCTGATTTGACTTGCTTTCTAGCACAGCAGCTCTTGTTAAATGTGAGAGGTTTCATCTCATGATCCTCATGCCCACTGACCACACAATCGCTGTTTTTCTGTTGTTGATGCTCATGGTTTATGATACCACCTGAGACCATGAATCTGCAACAATCCCCTGATCTGCAACATTCAGAAAAACATGAATACAATGGCAAGCTTCTTCAGCATGAAAGTGCTGGTATTTAATATGGGCAGCTTAGGCAAGGTGATCCATGCTGGTTTGCATGTGCCTTTCTGTGTTTATACATTCTGTAGATTGTAAGCAGCAACAGTTCTGGGTAACTGTTGGGACTTGGGAATGGGAGGTTAAATTAGTTGGAAGAGTATTAAAATATTAATGGTCCCTTTCTGTGTCCAGAGCTGGCCCATTCATTATTCATCGTACCTTGGAGGAAGCATACGAGATGGCCCTCGTTTCATCCTGACCTCTGCTCAGAGAGATATTGCCTTTTTTTTCTTTAAATCTAAGATTCTGCTTAGCACCACTGACATTTTGCATCACTCCTTATGTTTGGTAATGTAATTTGCAAGTCGTTTTTCAGTGCCCAGTTATTGAAATAGTGGACAAAACATAGGAATGTAGGAAGCCTGCTAGAGATGGTTGTTATTTAAGTTGTATGAATGAAGTGGAGCAGTGGATCATGCTGTATAAATATGATTTGTTTGCATGTTTACTCTTTTTGCTGTACAGTATCTGTTTACCTAATGCGATTAATAATTTTATTTTGAAATGTTGTACAGGGAAGGGTGTGGCTTTCTTGGGGTACCTATGAGGGTCTTGCATGTTGGTTTGTCTGTTCCTTGCTGATATGTACTGCAAAGACTTGTTTTTAAATATTCTCTTGCACCTGAGTGGTCTTGCTCATACCCTGATGGTCATCCTAGGTCTCACACCAGTAACTTTTCTTGGTTTTCCTTTGCTGTGCTTTTCCTGATAAGCCTGCTTAAGCTCTGTTCCCAATAAAATGCTGTGTCACATGCTTCTGTTTGGCATCCTGATTAGGGAGTTCTTACAAACATATTCAGAGTAACAGTTTCAAAAATATTTCACGTTTCACAGATGTACTCAGGTGTTTTCCCGTTTTTGATTGCTTTCTTAACCACTGCACCATTTGCTGGGCTGTGAAGAAACACAATGTATCAGCTGCTGTAAGGGTTTTTGTCAGTGTAGTTGAGTAGGATGCAGATCTTTAAGATGTATGGAATCCTTGGAGAGTTGAGGTCAGTGCAGTGCAACTTTGCTCACACATGAGGATGTCAATCTAAGATGGGAGAGTGGAGTGGAGTTGGCAGACTGGAGAGAGTGAATCTAGACCTCCTATTAATGTAAAACACACATGAGTATACATATAGCAACACCTCGATCAATTTGTCTGAATGGATTTTTATTTTTAAATCACATGTACTAAGACATTTGGAAATGAGCATCATTTAAACCATGTGAGTGCCTGGGTTAAAAAAAAAAACTTCCAAATTACCATACGCCACAATCTCATAACACTGAAGCTTGGGCCAGACCAACCATGTTATAAATCTCAGTAAATGGAAAATGCAGAGTTAGCATTTACAGCCTGTGAAATTCTCATATACTATAGCAGTGATTGATATATTAACTTTCATGCAACTTTTATACAGTCTGTATGACTCTCTGAGCAAAGATGAATAAAAAAAAATATACCAAAAGAGAGCAAAAAAATCAGCTGTCTTTTTACAGATTTTCATTTCTGACTTTTAATTTATGCTGTGTTACATACACTATAATGCCCCATAGTGCATGGAAAACAATAAAATACTGGAGAGGGCTTGCTCCCTCACAGAATTAATGAGACTCACAGGTGTGCCAATGGTATCTTTTCCAGAGTGTAAGCCTGAATAGTGCAAAAGTTTTCTGACAGATGAAATGATACACCCGGGTATCCAAAGGTTTATAACCAGCTCCTTGCTGCACTTTTTAGTGGCGCACAGGCAGGCTGAATGACCGAAGGACCAGACTTTCAAATTCCATCCTGGCTGCAAATGTGTGGTTCTGCTCAGCTCGTTGAACGGACAGCGTGCTGTTATTTGTTTCAAATACCCCTGCGGTGTCACACTCATTGAGTCCACCTTTAAATTTATGTTTACAGTATAATTGAAATACTGAAATGAAAGTTAAATGATCATTCATTTGTATGATGTTCATGGTTCCCACAGAACTAACAAAGATACTCTGCTTTACGCTGCTGTTTACTGTACGGGTCTTCGACATGAGTCTCTGGAATATGGGTTTATTATGGAAAAGAGATTGACTTCTCTTCCTAGATCCTGAGGTTTCTGTATCTTGCACAATCAGGTGCTCTTTTGAATCCTCACTTAAAATGGCTTGAGAAAAATAGAACTTTTGTCAGCGCTGCAGATCTCTCACAGTTGCAGTATTGATGAGTTTTCCTTTTTTAAAGTTTTTTTTTGTCGCTTGCTTGCTTTGGAAAGAAACCGTTCAATTCAACTTTTAAAAAGGGAATTATCATAACATTCTGTCCAGATGCATGGGTGAAATATCGTATAATCATGTCAGTATTGCTATTTGCATATGAATGTTACCACTAAAACTGCCAGTAAACAATTTGAGTGATTATCATAAAGATGTATTGTCATCTTTTCAGCTGGTACATTTTTCATTGGTTTATAGTGGATGGTGTGTTTTCTTGATTTTCCTGCAGAGGGGGCTGTTCTACTGTGAATTCTGTTTTGCTGTCATTGTTTGCTTTGGTCTGTGTTGGTGGGAAGGGGAAAACCTACAGAAGAACAATTATGTGCATAGATTGTGCAGTGTAGCATGGTAGGATTTCACTGGAATATGTGTGGAATTCACAGGAATATTCATGATGGTAAAATCAAATTCCAGTTTGTCTCATCTCAGATAAAATTTTGTTTTTGGGGGACTTTTTTGTGATTCAGCAGCATGACACAAATAGCTCTCAACACAATATTCCCCCTGAAAGGAATAACAAATTAATTAATAAAGCATGTAGTACAGTGTAGGTGGTAGAAGTAAGGTAGAAAGGTAAACAGACGAGAAGCTTTGTTATCATTATGATGCAGTACAAGGACATTTGTATAGCAACTTTAAAATGATCACAACAGAATAACAATAAAAGCACCATTTTAAGACAGTAAAACAGGCAGTGTCAGAACAGATACAGAAACCTGGAATGGTGTATAATTTAAAGTGATCGTAACAGTACAGTGATGAAGGTAATTGGATTCACGTCTTTCTAGCTGGGTGTGGTTAGGAATGTGAAAATCAGAAACACTGGACAAGCAAATGGCAGTAGCCATAAAATAATACCCAGAGTGCACATTTCTGCATTTTGGCAGAGCTGAGCCTGTGACTGAGGGTGCTCCTCAGCTGGTCTAGAGGTTGGATCTCATTATTGAGAATTGAGTTTAGCATCCTACCATTTAGTAGAGCCCGACCGATAAAGGATTTTGAAGGCCGATACCGATACAAATATTTGTTGGTTTTAAAATCCGATATTCCGA
>JABFEA020000021.1:2084651-2097402 GCA_019775915.2 Cyphomyrus plagiostoma | reverse complement strand
ATATAAAATGAAATTTCCCTTCAGCCAAGTGTGTCAGCTCACACTGTCATATCAGTGGGGATAGAGGAGAGGAGACAAACAGGCAGGCAGGACAAGGATTATATATGTTTATGTATACTTATATATGTTTAATAGAGCAAAGACATACTAATTTGCTACTTTGAAATATGATGTGAGATGAGGTAATATTTCTCTGTTTTAAACCTGCTGCAGCAAAAACCGTCGTAATCCAAGCCCCTATGCTCAGGAGACCGGCACCAGCTCGGGGTAAGTTGATGTGTTTTGTAATTTTTTTTTTTTCTGTGTCAGTGATTACTGGGCTGTTGGCTGATTGGTTAGCTGGTGGTCGCCCATCACTGGGGATGGCTGGTGATGGAGCGTGAGGGAAGGACGCACGCGTCATGGTGGGCTCGCGTGAAGGAGGTGCAGTCAGCTGCTGTGTGTGTGCTGGCAGATACGCAGATGGGAAGGCAGGCCTGGGGGCAAGGAGAGGGCAGACGCCATCTTTACCAGCTCTCTGTAGAGTGTCTGATCTTCAACAGATTGCAGTTGTTTGGTGTGATCTGGCAGCTTTGTTGTTTGGGGAACATGGAGAGGGAGGGAACAAGGGAGGAGAGAGAGTATTCTGGGGGTGCCTGAGCTCTGGGCTGTTTTTTACACTGTTGACGAGACATGATGATTACTGCAACCACCCCCCCACCGCCAAGCATGATGTGGCTTTTGTCTCCCTCATTTGCGTGTCAAAGCCATAGAAGCAGGGGCTCAGATTAGCGTGGAGTTGACATAATGATGTAATGAATTAAACAGACGCGTTTAAGAGTGGCTGTGAGTGCACTGGGAGGAGGGGGCGATGACGAACAGGGGGTGCATGAGGAGGCACATGGGGCCTGGGGCTATGGGACCCTCTTTTTTCATACAGGCAGCCTCTTCATGCAAACATAAATGAAATACATGAGATTTCGGCAGAGTTCCCGATTCTGCAGAGCAAATCAGAGGGGAACGGCCTTGTTTTCTCTGCTTTTGACACTGACATTGAGTCAGATGTTTTTCCAGTGGCTGCAGTTCCTGTCATATGATGCTCTTTGCCCCACCTGACAGCTTTGTTTTCATGTTGAATTACAGTTGGTCCTGCCATTTGGCAACTCATATTTAAACCAGTCATCTCTTTATCCAGTCTGAGGGTATATTTAAATATATATGGCCAAGTCCCCTATTTCAAGTGTATGTCTATTTCTTAGTCCTCTTCAAGGAAGGATTTCCTTTTTTGATGGTTCTCGAATCGTTCTTTCTTGGTCATTGTGTAATGGGTAGCGAAGGGAACCCTTTAGTTACAGTAGACGTACTCTCGACGCATGCAAAAATTGAGGTAAGCTGCATTTCAACTTCAGTAATGATAAGTACAAAAAATTTTTTTTTTTCTTAGATTTGCCTCTTGTGGTTTATTTGGAATATGGTTTGCATTAAGAGCTTCTCAAAGACCATCTTAAAAAGCAAAATGTAGTGGTTCTTAGATTCAGATTTTTACACCGAAATCCTGTAAGTTTGATATGTAAATGCTGTTGTCATATAATTACAGTAAATGTGTAAAGTCTTTTCAAATGCTAATGTATAAATATGAAATTATAGATACATGTGGCCTTGTGTTCCAGTTGCAGAATTGGTTCCCCAGGAACTATGGATAGATTCTCTGTGTGGCATAGAATGGGACTCTTGCACTTTTAAGGTATTTCCTTTGTCTGGGGGCCACACTTCTGGGTCTCCTGTCTCACACTGAAGGCTGAGCCTACCTGTCTGTGTTAGCCTGTGCTTGGTATGGGAATGGTTTCCATATGTTTTGGTGTCTAATCTTCAATTTGGTAACCCCAGTTACACTGTCAGACTCAGATCACCAGCAGGAGTGCAAAATTCCTGTACCGGACTGCGTGGGAACTAGGTTCAATGCCTCAAGTTCCCAGAAAAATGTGTCCGATGCCCATTACAAGAACTGTCAAGTCACTAGGAACTTAGCCATTTTACATTTAGATAAATATATTTAGATTTTTTTCCTGCGACCCACTTGAAAATGGGAGTGGCAACTGCGGCATGGCATGTGAGACTTTTCTCCTCGTTTGCTGTGCTAAAGGTGATAGATGATGACATGCTAACACCGCTAATGATGTATTATTCTAAGGCACTTTATAATATAAGCACCTGCACGTTCCAGCACAGCGCTGATCTCCGCAATATCGATTATGGTCTGGCCGTGAATAATGAATGTATTTTTTCAGCATCGCAGATGGAAATGATTAATGTCATATCATTTATTCCTCTTACGGTCATTGCCAACATTACAGTAATGGCTTTAGTGAAATGTAAGTTTTGAGCGGTTAAGGACTGTTTCTTTGGTAAAGTTTCGGAGCCATGGTCACTGAAATGTAATTAACATGGAAATTAATAGGTTGGTTCAAATCGGTCACACTGATAAACACGTCACATGAGGGTAAATATCTTCTGCTTGGTACAGTACAATTGTAATGTGGTTTGATGGTTCATATGGGACAACATGGATGCGTAAATGTATGCCTGTTTATGGACATATTTGCTGGCATGTAGCGGAAATGCTATCACGCTTATCCATGCGTGTATGTGTAGACATGCTTCTTTTCTGTCTTTTTATGTATGTGGGTGCCTGTGTGTGTATGAACATGTAAGCTGTAATGGACGATTCTACTTTGAGACTTTGTGTTTCCCAACTTTCTTGGAGTCGATCATTTCTCACTGCTAAACAAACCGGCTCAGAGTAACCTAACAGATAAATGGTCTAAAGATGTTAGACTAACATTACATCTCTCGTGTCTTTGATACTGTCCCACTAGAGTGGTGGGGAAATTGTGAGCAGACAAGGAAAGATCACGTTTATGTAAACATAAGCCAATATAACAAAAGGTGAAACGAGCAAAAGAGGGAGCAGTCAGGCTAGAGTTGGGCGATATGGCCTAAAAATAAAATCTCGGATTTTTTTCACAATAAATTTGATTTTCGATTTTAATTGATTTTCACTTCCCCTACTCAAAATCAAACTACAGATGACAAATAAATGGTTCAAAACAAGTTTTAACTTTATTTATTTATTTATTTTACTTTACTTTAAAGTGTAATCTGCCAAGCCAAAATAGATGCTTGTGAGATACCACGCCACTGTAAACACTTTTAGAAACTTGTAAAAACTTTTAGCATGTTAATGAAGCTTTTCCACGGTAAGTATGGACACCATGTCTTTTGCAATATATATCGCGACAGCGTATCTTATTGCCTTCCACCGTGCCCCATGCACACAGTTCGAAAACGTGTCAGGGACGGTTGCTTGCTTAACTTTGCATGTTGTGCGGTTGCTGTGTATGTTTTCATTTTGCTGGGAGCTGCACTCCTCCCACTCTGCTGTGTGCCTCTGCTTTAGGTGCTGGAAAAAATTTCTTGTGCTGCTTTCTTTGGTTGCAGAAGTTTTTAAACAGACTTTGCAAGGAGGACTTGTTTGGTCTGTGTCCGATGACGCAAAACCGGACCATCGTCATGTTGTTTGTGAATCCGCTACAGTGTTTGGGTGCCGCACTAATGTACCTGTGAAGAACGATGCGTCGCATTAGTTCTGCTTTTGGTGCTCAAATGTAAAATAAGTAATAATATCGATTTTCATAAAAACACATCATCCTGAACTGTAAATTCGAATTAATAGATAAAATCGATTTATCGCCCACCACTAAATCAGACTTATAAAATTTTTCTGACCCCCAATCGTTGGATTTTTTTGGACAGCTCTCCCGGCCCCACGCTCATCGGTAACTGTTACCACTGGCCCCCGCATTTTGCTTAGTATAATATTGACGGCCCGTCATTTTTAAATTTCCTCTCATTTCGTTTTCAGCTCCAAAAAATAGCTCAAATGGCCCACTTAGGGCCCCCCTTACCTATGTCAGCCTTGGGCCCCCAATAAAGTTAGTCCACCCCTCTCTGTGGGATAACTC
This sequence comes from Cyphomyrus plagiostoma, assembly GCA_019775915.2. Lineage (NCBI taxonomy): Eukaryota > Metazoa > Chordata > Actinopteri > Osteoglossiformes > Mormyridae > Cyphomyrus > Cyphomyrus plagiostoma. The sequence continues at coordinate 2,093,401 of JABFEA020000021.1, read as the reverse complement.
CACATGGACAGAAAATCCTGAATAGTGGGCCCTGTAGAGACACCCCTCTAAGATAAAGTGCTTCTTTTTAATGATTAGTCAGCTTTTTATAAATGCCAAAACTTTGACCAAAACTTTTGTAGGTTTTGGCATATTTCGATATATTTTTTTTCAGTGTGGCATTTGATCTTTTACTAAAGCGAATACGGAGCTCCTTCAACGGAATGTGAACAAGTGCCGTGTGTGTGGGAGAAATGGTGTGAGTCTGACTCCACTCTCCACTAACCCTTTGCTCCTCACTGGTCTCTATTGCCAATAAGAGGATAGGCGAGAAAAGGGATTATTGCTATTGATCCAGCCAGCAGGATCATTAGGCATCACTATCAATCCACAAGTCCTAGCACACAGCACCAGGCAGCACAGACATTTCCAATTTGTCCCTATTAGAAGGTCCAGCTTCCGGGCGTCTGCTCAAATAGGGCCTGCTTGTAGTGCTTTTTGAGAGGGCCTGAACTCTCGTACAGCGTGGCCCTCTCAAATTCGCCCGTTAAGGCCACTTCCCGTGTCACTGAGCACAGCTGCCGTACAGAGAGGAGTGGAAAAGGCAGATGAGCCCCGGAAAGGTGGCCTGTCTGTTTACATGTGCAGCGTCCTGTAGCACAGTGCGCCACACAATGTATTGATTTGTTTTTCTGTAGAACTCCCTTTATTAAATGCCTTACATGTCACTTCATTTGTAACAAGACTTTTCTAGGTTATAACAGAAGTTTCAGCTTGTTATTAGTTGCTCTCTTTTATTATGTTCCTTAAAATATATGGCTTGTCTGTTCTCATAGATAAATGACGGTTCACTTGTAAGGCTTTGGAAACATTCATGCACTCAGCGCCGTTAAAAATCGGCTGTAGAACCAACAGAAACTTCTCCTCCTGTGGCAATGGGGCCCAAGCTGGAGACGCAAGGCCAAAGTTTACCCAGAAACTCAGCGGCACATTTTCCTTCTCACACGTATTCAGTATAGTGCTGCCATATTAAATTGTAGGACGCTGAGCTGGGCCACATGGATGCAGAAAAAATGGAGCTTTTAGACAGCCAGTCTGTCCCTGATCTCAGTATCTGCCCCTTTGCGGATTTATTGTTTACTGACAGTTAATTACATCTGTGATTGCTTAGCTATGACTTATCCAGACATGGTGTTATTGGAAAATAGCCAGCGGTTTGTCCCTCTCACAAACAGATGTCATGTGGCTATAGCATGCACACTCCGTCATTTACACATACACACACACACACACACACACACACACTCACACGCAGAAACGCACACATGCTCAGACAGCAGTGGCACCCATGCCCCTGGGGGCCAGTCCAGTGCTATCATTGGAAAAAGGTCCATGATGCTCCTTTCATACTGCTTTCTCAGTTTCTCCCTGTAAAGCAGTCCAGGTGTTCACTCTTCTTCCCAGGTATGACTGGGAAAAAAATGCCAAAGGCACCATGAAATGCCCGGTTTCGGCCAATTTGATGTGGTATTAGTGCCCCCCCTGCAGAAGCACAGGCTGGTTTGATCGTGTTTCCCTTTCCGATTTGGTGGCCTTTGTATTCTACATCCCAAGTTAGATCCTGTAAAAACTCATATCCAGAACAATCCGTTACAAACCCGTCCCTAATTGGTCCCTCAAGCACCGTGTTATTTGTCAAGTCTGGATAGACTGTTCTACTTCTCTGGGATATTGACACTTGGTTTATGATGCTCTTTGAAATCGGTGGAAGTGGCTGAGGGTTTCACTGTGTCCTGGTGAGTGGCGCCCACACTCTGGATTTCAGCGCTTTGAAACCCAGAAAAAGGTGGGAGCCGCTTGGACGGGCTTCCTGCCACCGGCTTCCTGCCCCTTTGCTCCAAATCCACTGGGTCCTGGGAGGGTTTGTCTGCTTGGCAGTACAAAGGCAGCCTGCCTGTGTGTCTGTGTGTGTGCAACCCTCTTACACTCTGGCTCAAACAGGAAGCACTTAGGCGATGTATTCCTGTGAGGATGGTTCAGGTCCGTGTCTTCAGAGTGGGTGAAGTCAGAAAGTTGTGACACATGCACCACCTGCCCCCTGACCTTTGACCTGCCGCAGCATGGGCCAGCCATTTCTCTAAACCCGGTGTCAATGTGAACACGGTAACAGTACTGCCTGTTCTTCCCAAGCCAGAAAAAAGAGCTGAGAAACATGGCTTTGCCTCCCTAACTCCATTGCAGATGGCATGTGGCAAAGCTCATTTTCAAAATTTACCATAAATATGTAGATACGCGGTCCAGTAGAGACAATGACAAAAACATCTGTGACTGTGGCACATCTGCCTGTTCTGAAGCAGTAGCCTGTAGGGGGCAGTGTTGCCTGTTCAGCAGCTTGCCTGGAAGCCAAAACAGAGGTAGCCGGCGGCATACAACCACTATATATAAAGAAGATGCTCTTCTGTTATATCGGTGCACACATGGTACACTGGATTTGTTGTCCTAGGTACTGAAATGGATTCACCATGGTTACGTGAAAAGTGTCTGATTGCAACAGTGGTTGGCCAGTCTCCTGCTGCAGGGCCATGTACTTGAGCCCGTTCTGGAATGTAATTGCGTTCCCCTCCTGTGTATGTCGTCTACTGGAGAAAAGAACATCACAGGTTATGATGGGAAAACAAACAAACTAGTCTGAATTTTCCATATGCACTATCCCAAAAATGTGAAACGCTACCCATCGTCCTCACGTATATTTTGCATTGTAACAGATGTTTGTATTCAGGAAAAAAATAAATGTCAGGACATCTAATTCTATACTTATTTATTAAGTGGAAGCATTCATGACTTTAGAAAACGTTTTTGATTGTATTTGACTCTCTAGCAATATCCTACCATGTAAATAGGTGGCTATCCCTTACCAGTGAGGTTTCATCATAGGTAAATTGTAAATTGTAATGTAAATTTCACTTATTTTTAATGTGTTTGATTGTACTAATTAGAGTCAGATATACAAATATACGTAGTATGTAACATGCAAAACTTTAAGTGTCTGAAAAGTGAGGGTAATTGTGTCAGGGTTAGTTTTGCATCCGCTTGATGAGCTGTGGGTCTGTATACGTGATGGAAATCAGCCTTCAGTGATGTGACTGTGTGTGCAGGGGTGCGCCTGAGGTCTGGGCCGAGGCTTTGGGCTGTTTTAATGATTATGGCAGTCTGTCTCTGGCTTGCTGTGTCGGTCTCCCTGGCTTTGTGTGGCTTTCATCATTTCAGCTGTACCTTCAGCCCTAAGCCCTCAGCTGCTTTGGCCAAGCTAAGAATAAAGGAGCAGATTTTTGAAGAGTAACTAGCCCATGCTTACCCTAAATATCTCATGATCTTTCTCTTCTTCTGCGCCGGCATTAGAGTACCCCCTCTGACTGCAGGCTGATGAGATACACGCTCAGTGCGTGCAGTTAGCGGAAGCACCGATGCTTTCATTACGTTCAGCATGAGCACTGCTTCTCCCAAGAGCTCCCCGTTTCTATCCTCGGAATTACAACTGTGAGGGATGTCTGCCTCTGGCATCTGAAGCACAGCCTGGAAAAGCGGAATACCTGTGCTTCTCTTCAATTTCACACATCTGAATCCCAGCTCAGAATGAATCCAGTATCATACCATAATTCCATGGCGTCTCCTGGTAACAGGACTGGCTGAAAAGTGAGTCACATTGGTCACATGATCACCCTCTTCTTAAGATATTTCACGCTATAGATATATGCAATCTTTTTATCCTCCTGCAGTTCCACTTTATACATTTGGAAGAGTTTTATACTAATTTAGCCCCACAATATTTTTTTTTTCAAATTAACCTTTCAGTGCTTATTGTTTGACTAAAGGTTAATTAATTTTGAATCAACCATCTAAATATCCACAAATAATGGCTAGCGTCCTTTTTAGTATTTTTATTTGAAAACAGCAAAAATATAAAATAAAGCCCTGTTTCAGGTTTGCCACATTAGTTTCACAACCCAGTCAACCTGCATTTAAAAAATGAAATGTCATAAATTATTCATTTTCATATCCTTGCTCGTCGCCTTACGTCTTAGGATCCATCAGCCTATAAATAATCAATCATTTCAATTACACCAGCATTACAATTTTTTTGATATCGTACAAATATTTACCATGGCGAATGGCTGATTTGACTGTAAAAGGCGTACACTTCCTTTTGGATGCAATCCTGATTACCTGACTGCAGCATGGAGACTGGATATTAGAGTGGTGAACTGCACTAAACACATAAAAGCATACGGCAGATTCGCGAATGAGAATTTTTATAAGCGCAAATAGACTGACGTACACATAGGTGAAGATTGATAATACGTAGTCTCCATGACAACCCGGTTTTGATGCCGGTTCCTTCCCTGACATCCCCATTTGGTTTAGACGTTGAATTGTTCTCTTTTCCTCCTGCCTGCGTGTCATATGGAAAAAAAAAAGGTGATGGCGTTACGGTGGGGGCCGCTGTGAAGAATCTAATGGGTGTCTGGTCTGATTGTCCTCCGTCAGCGCAGCAGAGACGGAGGAGATGAATTGTGAGATGTATTCGAAGAGATGGGAGACAAGTGCATGTCAGCGCCCCATCTTTCCCCCGCGTTCGCTCTCTCTCCCTCCCCCTCTGCCCCCTCCCACCACCTCTCTGCTTTTTGTCTGACACACGTGAAAAAAAACAGACTTGACAGCGGCGTTCTGTTTGAGCAAAACATCAGAAAAGGAAAATGCCGCTTTCACCTGTTTTTCTTTCTAATTAGCCATTCAGGCAGGTCGAGCTTGATAGAGGCCACATTACCTTAATCATATTGCCCACACGTGGGCCGTGCCAAACGCCATGGATCTCTGCATGTGTTTTATATAGACTCAGCGTAATTTTATTACCTTCTTATTTTAACTGCCTTGCTCAGTGAGAGGCAGCAGGATTAAGGCAAAAGCCATTAACTTCTAATTGCGTGTTTGTTGATCTTTATATATCTGTTGTTTTAAGCATCATTTGACCATCACTATTCATAAGGAAATGACACATTTTAATAGAAGTGAATTTCTGTTATTTTGTCTGTATTATTATTACTATTATACAGTTTGGCTGTATTGGTAAGAGCCTTTCAGTCAGTGTCTGTCCTGCATTGCTTGCACCATCCCATCTTCTTTGTTTGCTGCTCGTCAATCCTCTTCCCATCTCTCCCAGTCTGCCCTGCATCTGCTCCACGCTCCCGTCTGCTGGAGGTCATGATCCCGGACAAGGATAGGGGGTGGGGGGGGGAAGCCAACCGTTCAGCGGCTAGCTTGGCAAGGCCCTCCCCACACACTGTCCCCCCGCCCACCAGGTCGACCAGCGGGGGGACAGTTAGCCGGGAACGCCAGGTGTGGAGGGCACTGGTTCATAGCGGTACACTGATAGCAACCAGATGTGCTGGACCCCCGTAACTTAACACACACAGTGTTAGGAGCTGGTGATTTGTCACTCGGTCACTCTCCGAGGGGCGTGCTGGGTTCAGATTTTATATTTGTAATAATTTAAACGTTTTGTAAGCCTCAGATTTTTATATGTACCATGCGTGAATCGGATGAAAATAAAATAGAACAAAAATATGAAGGGAAACATATTAAGCTTGTTAGTAACAGCACATAGCTTTTTGGTTCATCGAGTGCTATTTATTGTGGTCGTATTTCCTGTAATGTTTGGTTTTGTTTTTAGCTCAGGATTAGCAGAGCAGTGTGAGGGGTGGCGGTGTGGTGGGGCTGGGTACCTTTCTCTGATAAGGCTCTCGTGGGGCCGCTGACGGGGGCCCCGTGGCTTAAGGTGCTGGCCAGCTCCCTCATGGGGCTTAATAACGGCGTATAAATCACAGGCCTCTGTCAGGCCCGCAGCCTTCATTAAAATCAAATACGGCAGCTCTCCTCTTCACATCCCATTCTAATAAAACTGCTTGTCAAAAATGGCTTTGAAAAGAGGGTCACGGTCACACGTCTTTTGTGTTCTCTGCCGCTCAGTGTTTTTTTTATTATTATTATCTTAAAGGTAGCAGCAGTAGTCAAAAACCTCGCTGGTCCCTCTCCTGACATGCTTACATTGCCACATGCTTTGCATTAATCTATATATTTCACTGCAATATTATTTACAAAATGTAGCATATATATTTTTTCATCTTAATGCACATGTAGAGTATATTTTACTGTGTAATTCAAATTTTTGCCATATAGTCTCAGATATTTGAAAAAATTTTCCAACCATTCCTTTGCTTAGCTTCTTTGACATTTATATTTTAGTGGGATTTGGTTTTACTTTGAGGTCATTAGCAGCGCACAGAAGCAATACCCGTTGGTGCTGTAGCTGCTTGTTGTCCCCAACACAGTATTTACACACCGGGGTCCTATCTGTGCTCTCTAACCCTCCTGCTGTTGTCCTCTCTCTGCTGGGGGCACATTTCCCACACCTGTCCTGCCCCCCTTTGATCCCGCCTTCTGTGTTGCCGGTAATACATGTGGCCGGAGCTCTGCCTTAAAATTTTAAACCTGATTTTGTATAACTTACAGCCATAATCATTCATGATTGATTATTGTCGCAGATGTATGCTCCCTTATTGCGGCCTGTTTCAGCAGGGCTCCGTGGAGGTGGCCTGCAGGGGAGGATGGCAGCCGCTGAGTTGACAGGCATTAGTGTCTCTGCCCCCACCCCCAGTCCCTCCATGGCTATGCTGTGATTTGTCATTGAAAAGCACAGGATGACAATACCTACCATTCATCTCACAAAGGCACGTAACATTGATTAAATTTGAAAACAGAAACTGGTCAAATGAAAACTGTTAAAGACTCTTGTTATAGAGAGTAGAGAGTTATCTGTAGTAAAACGTGCAGATATTGCATTTCATTTCTATTGTGCATATTTAGATTTTCTCATTTCATTGTTAGAGGTCAGTCACATGACCTAGCAGTCATATGACCTCCTCAGGCACTCTACATTCTATAAAAATGGGAGAAAGCATTCCCAGAAAATGTACAACAATATAGATGAGCTCCTGTATGTAAATATTGTATTGTAATTGTAATAAAACCTTCTGACATGGTCCACTGGAAGCATTTTCCCCATCTCTTTTTTTCAATTTGCTTATTTATATGTGCAGTGCATCTGTGGGGTGCGTGGGGAATGCGTATAAAAGTGAGTATGTTTCTGCCAGTTGTTGTGGGGGAGTGTGTTATTTATGTTACTATATCGGCACGATTCTGTGTGTGACAGCTCTGTCGTGCTCATGCTTGTGAGTGCTTCTCTGATACGGCGTTTTGGTGTCACTTCTCCAACTAGAAAAGTGACGTGTTGAGAGGTTTGCGTGTTACCATAACACACTCGCGGCGCACCAAAATGCCTGCGTATTACTGTAACATGCTTGCGGTCACTGTAACACGCTCACGGTGCTCCAAAAAGCCTACGTGTTACCGTAACATGCTCGCGGTGCGCCAAAATGCCTACATGTTACTGTAACATGTTTGCGATGTGCCAAAATGCCTGTGTGTTACTGTAGCACTCAAATCTGATACTGGGCTTATTCCTTTTCTTCCCCTTGGCTTGTTCTTTTATTCATTGCTTTTAGTGATGTGTGGCTGCAATATAGTACTTCTTGTGTGGGTGTGCATCAGTATAAAAATATAAATATTTTCACTTTTATCCAAAAAACTAAAATACAAGAAATGAATAGTTTGGTGCGAACATAACAGCAATGTCCCTTCCTACTCAGTGTCCACAAAAAGAACTATTTGATACCAGGCAGGAATCATCTTTCAGCTGTGTGCCACGATGTCCTGATAGGCCGCGGTAATGAATCATTGAGCCCATTTTTGTAAGTTAAATAGTGGGAATGAAAATGGACCTTTTCTCTTGTCACCTATAAATATAAAATATTTACTCCTCCTCACCTCTGCGTGTCCCACGACAGTGTGATAAAATGTTGCTATCCCCTTCTCCAGAGCCATTCCTGCATCATTTGGTTCTGCATGCAACTCCAAAGGTGCATCGAATAACCAGCCGTTTGATAGGAAATATGGAGTGTGTTGTCGGTGCATCACATTTTATATCGTAGTATCTGCTCCACACTAAATACATTTGCATTAATATTGTCATTTGGGTAGAATCAAGCTGTAAAACACACAAATGCCAGGAACAGAAATGTTGGTATAATTCCTAAAGGTCTGTGACCTTAGTAATATATCACCAGGAGAACCTAATTATTTTCTCGCAGCTGTAAAAATGAAAATGGTGAATGGTTAATAATGTGGTATTCTTTGTCGGTTTTAAATAGCTGCATTATGTCATTAGTGTACCTGGATGTGTGTTGGCGTGTGCAAATGGAACTGACAGACGGCAAGGTGTGTGCATGATTCAACCTGAGGGGTAATTGTGTGTGTGTGTGTGTGTGTGTGAGTGAACGAGAGCAAGGTTACGGTGAAGTTTGTGTGTGTGTGTGTGTGTATACAGTTACCTAGTTTTGTGTGATTATTGTGAGATGTGTATATGATCAGTGTGTAAGATTACTGTGATGTGTCTACACATGATTACTTACTTGTGTAAGATTACTGTGAAGTGTGTGCGTATAATTACTTACTTGTGTAAGATTACTGTGAGGTGTGTGCATATAATTACTTGTGTAAGATTACTGTGAAGTGTGTGCGTATAATTACTTGTGTAAGATTACTGTGAGGTGTGTACATATAATTACTTACTTGTGTAAGATTACTGTGAGGTGTGT
>JABFEA020000021.1:2036694-2075353 GCA_019775915.2 Cyphomyrus plagiostoma | reverse complement strand
TGTTTTTGGACTGTGGGGGGAAACCGGAGTACCCGGAGGAAACCCCACGACGACATGGGGAGAACATGCAAACTCCATAATAATAATTATAATAATAATAATAATAATGACTGTGTAGTGGATAGAGTGACAGATGTCCTTGTACTGCTAGTACTAACCTAATGAACATGATGATGTTGTGCAAGAAAAACACGTTTTTAGTTGATTTTGAAGTTCAAACAAAGGAAAAAAGTTTTTTTATATTGAGTTATTATTGCTTGTGTATTCTCTGGAGTGTCAATTACTTTCTCCTAAAATGGTTTATCAACATTTAAAAGTTACATGTATTACTCCTTATACTGCGACAGAAAAATGCTGGTCCTGCCTTTAATATTATAGGTTTCTTATGAATTATGGTTTTGTATAAAAGGGCAAAAATGATCAGGGCCAGATATAAAACACGGGGTGGTAAAGGAAATATATTTACTGATTTCAAAGTAGTAATTCAGGACTAAACTGTTATAGAGGCCTAATTTTAAAATAATTACATGCATCACTTTCAAACCGGTTTGGATAATAATTTGGTAATTGCCTCCTTGCTACATAATTTTGTGAAATGGTTGTCATTATGTCTTTATAATCATATTTCTGGCAGTCTGCAGCTTTCACTGGTCATAAAAATGGTGCAGGCTGAATGAACAGCCCATTCTCTGCCTCCTGTGCTTAAGCGATTCTCAGCTCCTTCAGGGATGAAGAAGGTATGGTAACAATTGCTCAGCTGCTCACATTTCGGAGTCTCCATTACCCCCCTACCGAGGCCTACCCCCAGCTCCGGAATAGACACGCATAATCTTCACATGCAAACTAGAGGTAGCATTCATGTATTTTTATCAGGTGCAGATGGGTGCATTCATTTTAGGCATCCAGAAACACTTCTCTCCTCGAGAAAGGGACCTTCCTAGCCTCAGCTAAAGTGGGCCTGTTGTCTCAACACCATTGCTGATGTCTCTAGCCAAGTGTGTCTGTGTGTGTCCTCCCTCTCTACTGAGGCCTCTGCAGTAGAAGCTGCACCCGTCAGCATGAGACCATTGGCCAGTGTATTTCTCTCACTCTCGTTTGATCTCCCTGATCTGGGGAATTAGCTTATTCTTTTGCAGAGGTGGGTTATTCAGATCCTGAGAGTACTTGACTGGTTAGTTGAGACAAAATCTTGATCTGGACTGCTGCTGAAACCATGAGCCAGCTTCATATCCGCTTTTGCATTATTATTAAGCTCACAGTGTCTGGTGACCTCGTTCCTGTGGATGTAATGTAACAGGCATCACTATGGAGTCACATGTACAGGCCACTCCAGTGCATGCAGTAAATATTCATGTTTTTGGTTTTTAGGGGGATGCATTTAGAATTACAGCCGTAAAGCCGTAGCGTGTATCAACAGTAGCGGAACCGAGAAGGGGAGCGGGGAGGGGTGTGTGTGTGCTGATTTACAGCAGGTCCAAGGAGCAGAGCCCTAGGGGTGCAAAGGCACTGCTTCAAATAGAGATTGCCGGTGGCCTCTTGTGTGATTTGAGACTCAGGGTGATTTATCTTTCCCACAGTCCTTTACATCTGCAATCCACCCTACCCTCCAGCCTCAGTTCATCCTGCCTCAGATCTGAAAGATCCCCAGGCGGGTTGCTGTGTAAAGAGCAGGGAACAATATGGAGAAAGGAGCAGAAATGAAGGCGTGCTAAGGCGCTAAGTCACATCAGACATGGGTACTGACCGGGAGGGTAACACTGAGAGTAGCTGAGTATCACTTTGTAAGAGTGTGACCTGCAAGTGCATGTAGGCCACTGGCTGGTCACTCCTGGCCAACAGCTATGGTGAATTTCCCTAGAAACCTCTCAACTGGAGGAAGGGTGCACCAACTGGGCGAGTGTGAGAGCGAGGAGGATGATTCCATCCATTTACTGCCCTGCAGTGAGGCCCCACAACCCCAGAGCTGTCCACAGCTCAGGCTGGTTAATGAAGGAACGTCTCCTCAGCTGAGTGGACTGGATGCCATAAGGAAAATGCAGAGATTCACCTCAGGAGCTTCATCTGTTCAGTGTGTGCGCTGATGCCCGGATCCGCTTTAGCAAGCCCCAGCGCTGGGGACTGCAGCTGACATTTCCCCTGCCTGGGATCTCTCGAGAGTGGATTTAGAGTCATTTTCAGAGCAATTATACCTGCCAGTTTTGACTGGTAGGATTGCCCTCGTTTCTGCTCATGTCTTCATGTTGAAACTGGCCTAGTTATTCAGCAGTGGCTGCTGCGCTGAGTTCCTGTCATTGAAGCAGCGGTCACACAGTCTGCCAGGCTCAGTTCTCTGCAGTGAGCAGCATGTATCATCTTCTAGATTTTGAAAAGAGGAAAAAAAAATGGATGTTTCTGAAAACAGATGATAGTTCAAACTGTGACCTGCAAACCTAGATACACACATTATCCAATACAAGTGGTATTATTATTATTATTATTATTATTGTTGTTGTTATTCATTATGAACTATGACCATTAGCAGTTACAAATAAAGATGGTGATGATAAGGGCTGGATTTGGTATTAATGTGTCTATAACATTACAGGAGGAGCAGGAACAGCACATACAAAAGTAATAGTTGTTTCAGTTTTACCTTAATATGGTCCAGAAACCTCTGGAATTTTCTGCTAGCGTGAAAGATTTTTTTGTGGGAATAAAGAGCATTCATTTCAGGCCCAGCGGTTGGCAGTAACTGAAGAAAGTGATCAGGCATTTCAGGGTGTTTCATAAATTAATTATGATTTTATGGTATTTGGATTCTGCATTCTTAGACCCAAGTGTGTGATTTTATTTCATGTCTTGTGATTCAGACTGGCACGGGTTGCCAAGGGGTAGGACCAACACCCCCTGGGGTGTCAGTTTGGTATGTGTTTAATAGCCTTTGGCTCCCTCCGTGTTTTGCAGCCGCTTAAAGACCAAGCTGGGCTGACTGCAGAGGAGGTTGGGGGACGTGGATGTAAAGCTTGTCCACCAGACATGTCTGTCCAGGGCAGCTGTATTATCACTGGGCTATTCTTTGTCGTCATTCAAACAGCTGGATATTAAAACATTTGTCTGTTTTAGCAATAGCTAAGCAACTTAAAAAAAATGGAATATGATGGTGTTGCCTGATTGGCCCAGTGAAAATCCTAGCCAGTGTCGATCTGAAGTGGTACATTACTCATGTTCAGGTTTGTGCCAGCTGGATTTGGTTTCAACTGAATCCTCCACACTGACGCAGAGCTTTACACTCCTGGATTTGTGACAGCATGCATTGTTTATAGCTGACCCGAACTCCATCCAGTTTGCTGTCTGCATGTTGATAATGGCTTGTTGTCTCTTGGATCTATGAGACCAAACTGTACCAGTTCTGCTGCAGCAGTGCAGTCTGGGTAATCATCAATGGGCCAGCAAGGCTGTGCACTCGTTGCTCATCATTCATATAGCAGCTTTCATAAGGTGATTGATGTCTACTAAAATATTAAAATTGAAGCTATTTATTGGATTTTTTTTGGTTTAAAATTGACATTTTCCAAAATTATGTAAACTAATAATCATATATCTGAATGTGGTTTTTTACATATGGATGCATCATAAAATGATATCCGCAAAAGGCCAATGTGTATGCAGTTTTTAGGATAAGCATTAGGTCAGCTGTTCAATCCCAGGTATGAGCCAATCAGTCCTCTAATTAGTTATCTAATGAGGAAGTTGCAGTGAAAACCCGTATCCCCAGTGGCCCTTTCTGGAAAAGACTGGCCACCCCTGGTATAAAAACTAAAAGAACTGGAGATATGTTTTAGAGTCTCTGTTGTGTTTTTTTTTTGCATTATTGTTTACTGACATAAACATAAAGTTTAACCGTATTGAACTCTTGGAAATGCACAGTGTGGAGAAGTCCCCAGATTCTGACCCAGCTTTCCTTGTGCCCTTTTATGGCAATGTATGGTGTTCCGACAACCATACATATTCATAGCGAGTGTCAGATGTCATGTTTACCTGTCAGGGTTGTGATTATGGTGATAAGACGGCTTCCTGAAAAGTTCAGAGGAGGCAGTCAACAAAATCCTGCTGACATGGATACCGTTTGATTTTCATTTGTCTCAGTATGTATTATTTATGTCGGTATTTCTCACCCTGCTACATAATTACAACACCAGTAGCTCGTAATGAATTCTGATCAATTTCAGAATTTGTTTCCCATGCTGACGCTTCCTTTGATCAGGTTGCCAATTAGATTTTTTCCCCCCAAAAGGTTTCAACATAAACAATATATCTGGTGCCCATATTATTATTTAATAGTTGTTTTTCTATAGATTGTAATTTTCTCTTATTTTCTCTTAATAAAGACAATATGGATAAATTCAATTAGCAGAACCGCAGATAAGATATCCCTAAACCTAGCAGTAAGCTCAGCAGCTTTCCATCAGGTGTCTTCAGTGGATCTGCCATCATAGCCCCTCGATGGCCATGGAAAAGCAGGTGGTACCTCCTTAGTCCTTATCGAGTCGTAAACCAGTGGTTTTAGCTGCCAGAAATCCCTTCCTGATTAGAATAGCCTACACTGAACAGGGTTCTCTGTAGCTTTTCAAAAGTATTACCCTCTGTAGCTAACAGTACTTGAAATTCCTTAGCCATACATTTCATGTATTAGCCACAACATCATTCTCTCACTGAAGGCGGGACTACTACTACAGGTGCAAAAAGGTCAAATATGTGTGGCTGTCATACTGTGTGTCTGTAGACAAGTGGTCTGGCTTTGTCTAGCAATATATCCATTGGCAGAATGCATTTTTTGTTTTGTTTTTTCTTCCTCACATACAAATTTCCCCAATGTACGCTTTACTTCTTAATTAACCTAGAGAGACCACCTATAGCCTGAACAGGTTGGTATTAAATCTAGAATGTATGGATTGAAATATAATTTTTTATATAAGCCCAACTCACCCTCTGTAGCATGCTAACTTGTCTTGTAGCATCTGCATGGTGGGTTGTATTTGTGTTTACCAGCATGAATCACATTGTCAGGTAAACTACTGAAGCTTTTTGAACCCTTTTTCTCAGTAAAGTCTGCATGTGCTTCGTCATACAGTCATGGAGTGATTGTTTAAGAGAGTACTTTTCTGCTTACAATAGCATACAGTGTGTTGGATTAAGAGCGGAGATGTAATTTCTGAATCTGTTATCCTTTGCATATGAAAAGGGCTGGAAATCAATGGCAATCATTAGCCAAGTCCAGGTTTATTGTGTTTTGTTTTGCTGGGGTTATGGTCTCCAGCGAAAAATGTCCTATAAAGCTGAAAAAACTTGTGGAATAAAAATAAATATGATTTATATATTTATGCCAGGGGTATTTATTCATGTGGAATATGTATATACAAAGAACATTTATTTATTCAAGTCACATTTTGTCTTCTATATGTCAGTCATCTCTCCAGAATGCACTCAACCATGTACCCCGTTTGTGTAAATTTCGTAGCTCGGTTACTGAAGTCTGATTAGCTTTTAAAAATGTTTTCTTGGTGTGTGAAATGGTTCTCATAGTTCAGGCGTTTACCTTAAAGAGCCGATTATAGAGCCGAAACATTCGAGAATGACCCATCACTAATTTCATCCGCTTGCCAAAGTGAAGGTTGCTGAGGTATTGGAATTTTGGACAAAGACTTGTGTTTTGGAGAAAACTTGGAAAGTAAACAGTGTATCACCAAAACATATTTAGTATAAAACACATACACAAAGAACACCTGCGTTTGTCAGGATTGTGAGTTTTAGTCTTTGCCAAGTGGTTGATAAATAAACTTGCCACAGTCACATTTTAAGCACATGTGGCATTGTGATGAATAGTTAGTGAGACCCTAGGCTGAGGTCCCCACATTTAACACAGGAGGTACTCCAGCATACACTGGCGCTCAAGGTTATTCTGCTGCTGAAGGCATCACAAGGGGTTCTCCTCCTGAGGAATTTATCTGACATGCTGTTTGCTTCCTGATTTTCATATTCCCTGCCTGCACTTGTCTTTGTGATTTAAAGTCACTTAGTCTGTGTTTCTTTGCCTTTGAATATCTTTGACCGCATAGAGCATCTTAACGTATATATTTGTTTTCCTGGGATGCAGTTAATTGTGATGTATTTCTGGAGACAGGCCCAGCCCCTGCTACCTTTAAGGCCCTCGCTGAGCTATTTCCCGCCCAGTGCTGCCCATCACTAGTTTTGCTTGTTCCTCATGCTTTACTGAATCTTTGCCTAAAGTGATTTTCTTATTTTGAAAAGCATTCAGCTGAAGCATATGATACAATTTCTTAGGGAAAAATTAACTCAGGTTTTGACATTTTTTTGTACATCGTATCGTGCGTTGCTTTTTATATGATGTCTCCTGTATTTCACTCCTAACATGTAATTGTGCTCAATTCACCATCAAAATGTTATAATATTTCCCATTAATCTGAGTTGAATTTCGGCACAATGGCCTCACTGCCAAAGCAAATGCCTCTGACACCTAAGCATCATTTTGCCAGTTCTGATACGTTTCCTTTAATTATAAACTCCTTCATAGCAGCAGCATTTTTTTTACTCTTTGCTCTGTGGTCCCAAGGCCTCAGGCTTGTCCTTTATAACATTTCCTGGGATAGTTTAGCCATAGTTTGTGAAGCAAATGCTACTACTTGTGACTGTTTGCATGAATGGTACTTATGTTCTCCCCGTGTCATTCTAGGGTTTTCTTTGGGTTCTCAGGTTGCCCACTCACAGTCCAGAAACTACGGTGCTACGGTGAACTGGAAATGCCATTGTCCTTAAATGTGAGTGTGTGTATGCCCAGCAATGGATTGGCACCGCTTTCTGAGTGATTTCTTTCCATGCATCTTCCATACGCACCTGGGATAGGCTCCACATCTCAACAACCCTGGGTAGAACAAGCAGGAATGGAAAATGGATGTATGGATGGATTGGTGTTTATGTTAGCTTTTTTCCACTTCCCCTTTACAGGGCTGCAGTGAGCCTGAAGCCTATCCCATCAGACACAAGGCATGGGGACACCTTGGGAAATTACTTTTTATCAGTGTTTGAAAAGTACATTCCAATTGCAAAATATATATTTTGTGACTTGATGAAAAAACTGACTGATGTGTATCAAGATAACTCAGACTGAAGTATTTTTGCGTTTTCATAACAGATCCTTGTTCACTGATGAAATCTCAAGACCCTTTTAAGAGGGAAAAGGTGTTCTGCCTTATTTTAATTCTTTTAAATATGTATCAAAAATATTAGTAAAGGAACTAGCAAAGAGAATGTTCTGTGACTCATTTTGATCAAAACATTGATGGGCATAGTTCATCATTTTATGCTACTTTCATAATCAGTGTTTTAGTGATGATGCATGTGGTCAATATAGCCTGCATGCACCTTGATCTACAGTCTACAAACACCTCAAATTCTACAGAAGGGATTTGGCACCGAGTCCAATCATCTCCCAACTGATAGATGACAGTAGAAAAACGCTGTCTCAGGCACCATTGCAAAATATCCTGTAATTTCTCGACTAGCTCCAGACCTGTTGAATGGGACGGTTTAAGGATCATATTTCTTTGTTGTGCCATGACATTTTGAAGCTGGCTCCGTGTGCTTGTAGCTCACATTTGAATTCATTGATCTGCTCTCACACTCACAACTTTGTCATTCACTTTTTGTGAATCCGTATCCCAAAGTACGCACTTTTTCCTGTGGCTGCACTTTGCTGATGGTGTCTTTCACAGATTTTCTGATTTGCCCATAGATATTTCTAGTCATCCAGCTGTGTTGGTCACTGAATCTCTTGTCAAACTAACTCTAACACTCTTTTGAAGGTCACTGAGGTTTGTCTTTTCAGCCAGTTTCACTTAATACTTAATCATTTTATATGAACACTTTGTTGTTTTCTAATTCTGAACCTTAAGGAACATTTTATGCAAAGGATTTCAATGCTTTACCCGTCACATTCTGGGAAATTGTTTACGTCATGCTTATTCATGTGATATATGTGCCACAGTTGTGGGTGTTTGTGCACCTTCCCTTATGGTTATTTTTGCCTTTTTCTGTCTGTAATTTTTAAATCTTATATTGAAGATTTTTGCTGCTCTCCGATGAATGCCAGTACAAATATAGATAAGCATATATACAAATACAAATACCTTTTTGTGCCACTATACAATACAGAAACCTTTGGATAATATAACTATATACACATATCTTGGCCACATGTATTGTTCAGTGTCCTCAATTCCCTATACATTCACCTTGGAAAGTCTTAAATAGTCAAGCGATTTGATTTTGCAATGATATTCATTTCTGCAACTTTGACTGGAATCAATGGCTTTGTGGGCTGAGCCGGAATTGCAGCGTGGGGGATAGGTCTGAGGAGTCAGGACAGAGCCCCTGCTTGGATCCATACCATTTATGAACACAAAGCTCAATAAAAAAGATAACAACAAGAATGGAATGATGTAAAAAGCTAATTTGCCAGTAGCAGGCATTTCATCCAGCGTGGATGACGGTTAACTGGCCACGAGGCAAAGAGTAGGTCAGAAAGATTCCACTGGTCAACAGCACTCATACACCGGTATGCCAAGCCGCCGTACAGGTCATAAACTTCTCAGAATGGCTGACCCTGGACTGGATTCCTTTAACTGTATCTCAGATATAGCATATTGAACCATCAGATGTTGCATCTAGCCAAGGGTGTTATGCTGCCCTGTGCCCTATGCTCCCTGGCTTCAGTACCCGTGATCCTGTACAGGTCATTGTGTCTGGATCTTCAGGCTTCTCAAACGAATGTTTATAATGTTCCTTGTTGAGATGATTTGGCAATTGTGCTTCAAGAGAAATTCAAGTTCGATCTGATCAAAAATCCACCTGTTTATTTTCTTTAGAGTAGCTTTAAAAATCTGCATCAACATCAGAGTTCAAACCTGTATATACTTTGCTTGTCCTGCTTCTTTGCTGTTCAGCTTTCAAACTCATCTTGATAAGAATCCTAATAACAGTAATGAATTACTGTTTAATAAACCAATACTACCTTTTTGGTATCTGTGGAATGATTATTTTCAGAGTAATTTACTAACATTTAGGTAATAAACTACATATCCATCCATCCCTTCATCAATCCATCCGTCCATCCTTTCATTCATCTGCAGATATAGAACTGGTCTCTGGTATCTGTGCTGAAAGTATATTATTGTTGGACGAATCTTAAATACACATTTCCAATGTGGTTATTTTATTGCATTGATATTTTCATCAGTACATTGAAATTGGCACAGATTATAAAACTATAATGTTCTCATTATTCACATTTCTAAAGTGAGAGAAAGACAAAAATTTGAGATGGGAGGGAACAAGTGAACAATAAAAGAAATAAAAAAAACACTGGGGGAAAAAGCTGAGTTACAGTCAATTGACCAGCGAGACAGAAGTGTAAAAAACAAATAAATGGGACACTTGTAATAAGGGCTCTAACTAATTTGGAGCCGTATCGCGTCTTATATCAGCACTGTTTTGACATAGATGAGGTGAAGAAAAAAGACAGAAAGAGGCATAATTAAACTGCTTAATCAGTTTGAAGCTCTTTTGTAAATGAAAGGTTTTTAAAGGTGGGACTTTTTTATGGAGGAAAATCTTCTTTCTTCGCCGTCAAAGAAGTTTCTCATGGTGCAGTTATCACAGCATGACAAATTGCTCCAGCCTGAGAAATAATTTAGATTTTTTTTTCTTTCACATGCAGCAACGAAACAAAAGCCCTCCCCCCTAGTGTAATTTGCTTTACTAGGGTCCCTCAGGGTGGGGGGTCTGTATGGACAGAAGACCCCATCTTCGCGCTGGGGGATTAGTGGGTGTGTGATAGACCCTACCAGCAATTTCTCTCAAAATGCTGCAATTGTCTCCAGGATTGAACTGTAGGATGCAGACACACTCATTTCCTTCTTTTCATTATCTCTTCCAAATTTGCTTACCTTTGTCTCTAAAAGGACAAAAAACCTCTTTTTAAACGCCCTTCTTCATGTGAGTAGTCGCTCTGACTTAGTAAGAGTCTTATGAAAAGTGCACAAATAACGAGAGAATAATTAACAAGTTCTAACCTGAAGTATTCACCAGAATTCCTCGAACCGTGTTTCAAAAAGCTGTGACATTGTGAACATTTCTCTGGACATGGACTTAGGGAATTAAATCAGTTTGTGGTACTTTGAATGTTTTTTGGGACCAGTAACATGACAGTCAGATGTTGGTTTCTCCGCACTTGCATTAATATCATCGTATCATCGGCGGGGGTTGCCCGGTCATGGACATCATTTTTGTCCTAGTGGTGCCGCAACATCGCAGATGGGCCTACAGAGCATTAGGGGACAGGTTACCAGCAGGAATAACCATTGGAGTGATGACGTGGGAAGAAATATGTTGCTGAAAAACTGTCTCATATATTTAGATTACAGTGAAATGTGTACGAATGAGTCTGGCACTGTATTGATTGCATCTTCAGTGGTGAAGCAGTGACCCACATAAAACGACTGGACACTTGACTCCTGGTGCAGCCCCTCATTCTTCAGTGTCGTTGACAGCTGGAGGGCCGTTTTTTGGTGCTTCTGAGCTGTGCTGTTGTTGCATGAATGAACAACGGGGTGCCGGCCAGGAGAGCTGGATGTGCTCTTCATGGGTCTGTGACATTACAAAACAGCAACAGCACAAACAAAAGCAATGAAGCTGGAAGAGTATAGAATGCTATCTATAGAAGGGGCTTATTATTATTATTATTATTATTATTTATTGTTATTATTGATGTTATACAACTAAATTCACTTCCTTCCTAACAGAAAATTTAGCATTGAATGTACAGACCCCTCTTGGCAACAGCTTTAGATACATTTCTGAGTAAAATTAAAATTTTCTTTTCTTCAGACTTAATTACTGATATTTCTCTGTAATATGTGGCTGATTTGAGGCAGATAATTAGTTGGGGTATTGCAGAGGGCCTCCGGGGGCCTAGGGAGGGGCACCAGAGAAAGGAAGATCGGAGGTACGCCATCTTTTCAAATTATTCTTGGGGCGAGTGCTCCCAGGCAGCTTACGCAGCTAAGGCCTGGTAATTAAATTGTAATTGAAGGCGGCGATTCCAGAGGAAGAGAGCCAGGCTAGTAGGGGCAGGAGCGCCGGGGCAGGATTTGCTCTTAATGAAGTAATAAAACGATACTCCTGTGCTCTTCATCAGTCAGAAGACGCCCGGATCCTGCCTCCTTCTTATTGTCGTTAAGGGACACAGAGGGCTCTGTGTGCTACTGAAAATGTTTTATTTTGTTGTCAAAGCCATTGGTTTTCCCGTTGTACGTTTCACCATTGTTTACGCCGGCTACCCAGCTGATCAATTTAAAGCTTTGTTCTGATTTGTTTAATTTTCTCTCAGGTGCGGGATGCTCCTGTTGCCTAGTCTAAGCAGGAATAAGCATGGTATTCTTCATGGTTTTGGACAGATGCTTTCAAGCACTTTACTTTTCAAGGTGTCTCCATTTATATGCCTTTCTTTCGTAGGACGTGTTATTATTTGATAGTAAACTGTATACAACACAGCTGGTCGGCTTGTGGGTGATTCATTAATACTTCTTGCTTTTTTTTTTTAAACCAGCCCTCCTTTCCCGCATGATGTGCAAGGTGGGCATTGCCTGACTCCGCCTCCCCTTCTGAGCCATCAGACGGGTCACCGCTGGCGGCCGCTTGTTAGACCTCTGTCTTCATGCTCCCTTTCTCCTGCAGCCAGCATGATGGGCAGGCTCCGTTTACGGACCCTCCGAGCGAGGGTAAAAGGTACAAAGGCACACTGGGCCACAAATGACAGGTGTGCTGAAATGCATTTAAATGCATGTCAAGGACAGGGAAGCGGCTTCCATTGAATGGAGCAGGAAATCTTGCCGTGCCTGTGTTCCTTTTTTTTCTTCCCCACAAAAGGCGAAATATCGTAAAATACATTTAAGCTGTCTCTCACCTCTTTTTCTTTTGTTGGTGAATCTTTTGGTGTCAGATTCAATTTGACCGATATGGTTGAATTGTCAATAAATTATTGACAATTAGCCAGCAAAGTACATTGGTAATTCCCCATTAATGAGTTCAGTGTATTAAGATTCAAACCTTTATGATTTGATTTTAATGAAGTAGAGATTATCCTCTATAGTAATCCCCTCATGTTAGTTAAGCTTGCTTGAAGCTCTTTAATTAAACGTGTTTGAAGAAGCCATTTTATTTTCATTTAGCTGTAAATGCAGTATAACACAGAGGATCTTGGACACTGGTTTATCTGCATGTTTCCAACCAGCCTTCTAAATATCTTGTCTCCCGTTTAGCCCACCCCACACCCCTACCCTTTGCCCCCACACCTCGTGTTTAAAGCAATCAGATTTTCTCCACATTCGCCGAGTAGATTGAGCTGGGGGGGGGGGGGGGGTGCAGTGTCTGTCACTGACGGGTCTATGAGTAGGCTTGGGTCAAGCCTTTCCTTTCTCTGTCATCCCTGATAAATTGATATACTGTGTGTGTGTGTGTGTGTGTGTGTGTCCCTCACAATGTAATAAAAACCTGTTATTTTGACGTTATGGGAACATTTATCGGGACCCCACAAAGATCTGTGAATGCAATCAAAAAAATTACAATGCCAGAAGCCTCATGTTTTGTTTGGTTACTTATGGTTCAGGTTAGAGCTGGGCAGCTCATCATACTGGGATTACAGTTTACCGCATAGAAATTAATGGTGAGTTCCCACAAAGATATAATTACAAATCTGCATGTGTGTGTGTGTGCTTGGTGGATTACGAAACGTGTGCTGTGTGTGCACTGATTCATACATACATATCCATAAATTGCAGGGAATTGCTTTCATGCCTGCTGTGTATGTGCGGTGTGCAGATAGGAGAGGTTGTTTACGATGGGAGATGGACCATCCTCCCACTGTGTCATGGCCGTGAACTAGCAGAGCACCTGCTTTGGTTTATTCACCAGCAGAGCAGATCGGCCTGGCTATGTACAGATAACTGCTCAGACCGCACCGAGGATGAATGTGTGTGTGTGTATATTTACATATCTATGTGTGGGGCTTTTTCCTGGCTGTGAATTAACACTCTGCATGTGACGTGCCTAAGTCTATGTAGAAGAATTACTTCTAGAAACAGAACTATGGGATGGCATGAAAGGTGATTTCTGCTTTGCTTACACCGCACATTCATCCTGATCCTCATTATAGCCCCTGCCTGCAGGGGCATCAAACCCCAGCCAGGTGGACACACCCTGTGGAATGGGTGCAAGGCATTGTGGGCACAGTAAAGTCCATATGGACTTGCTGTATGGAGAGCCATGCTGTGCTCTAGCTGCAGTGTCTCGCCAGCAGTGCCGGAAGCTCTCCGCCTCAGGTACAGCGTCTCTGCACAGCCACCCCCCTTACACCCGCTCTGTGCCACAAGCTGTGCTTTTCATTTCACCCCCAGTGCTTTGCCAAGATTGACCTTTAAATATTTTGTAAGCAAAACATCTATCTCGGATCTCATAGCCCTGGACTATATGAATATGGTGTCTTTATTATGTAGAAGGCAGAAGAATCTTGAAATATTCCATTAAAGAAGATGCACAATGTAATAAAGTTTTCCTTATTACCTGGAGGCCGCATTGCCTTAATAACACCTAAAAATGAATTAAATTCACTTTAAAGGGTCAGTACAGGGCACTTGGGATTTCAAATGGCCCAAAAATAACTGTTGCATTATGGGCCACAGGAAATAATATTCTAAATAAGAACAATATAATTATGAAAAAAAAATTACAACCTAATATTTGCTAGAAGGGGCTCCCAATGCTTTCCAGGAAACGACCCTTGTAAGTCAGACGCATCATTCCTGAAATCTGTAAACTGCTCATCCCTGAGAAACAAAGCAGGCAAGTAGAAGAGGGTGCGGCTGTGATTAGTAGGATATCTAATAAGCATGAGGATTGGTGAGCTGCGTCTCTGCCCTGCAGCATCACTGTAACACCTGTGATACATACAGCAGTTATTCCTCACAATGTGACCTCACTGTACCAGTAATCAGAAACTGCTGCTTCCGTGCCTCTATTGATTCCAGCTAACACTAGCTGTTTCTATGACTGAATGAAAGCATGACATCAGATGACATTCCTCTTTTTATTTTTCCCTCTTTTCCATTTGATTTTATTTTCCTTGTTTCCCTTGTTCTACTTCTTATTATTAGTTGCAACATTTTTTTCTCACTGTCTTTCTACCTGCTGTGCCAATCAATTATCTCCTTGCGTATCTTTCCATGTGTCCAATACACTTTCATTCTCTATTTATGTGACTCACTGACTCCACCCACTACCCCCCCAACATACGCACACCTTCCAACCCTTAACAGCAGTATCAATGTCGCTGTCACTAGCTTGACATTGTCCAACCAATATCAATAATCATATCTGAAAATACAATTTTTTAGGGATCTGAATAATTTATACTCCTTCTTTAGCAGCTGTATTTTGCAGAAATCCAATCTCATGTGGAGTATCTTGTTGCCTATATGTTTTCCTTGGATCTTTAAAGAAACAGACACTTTCACCCAGTTATATACAAGGGGACTGGCTTCACAGGGCTACATAACACTGTGAGTGGATATTGGGTCACTAGGTGTCTCTTTGAGTCAAACTCTGTCATGGCTGCCTTTTCCACAGAGTCACACTGATGGGGATTGATCACCAGGCTTAAGCTGGAGTGTCCACCAGAGATTACAATTATCATACCATAGCAGTGCTCATCCCGGAAAATGCCAGAGAGACCAAGGCTGCCCTGATGTCTATATATAATATATAAAAATACATTTTGTTGATAGGTGATACCATGAAAGGAAGTGCCTGTCTTTATTTTAAAATTCAATCCAAGCAGTTCTAAGGTAGCAGACGACAGGAGAACTCGCTCGAAAAATAATTATGCAGTCTAGATTTGTTTCCTTGGTCTAACGTTTTGCTATCCTGAATTTCAGGACAAAAAATCAATTATGTTGTTTGCACACTAGAACAGAACACAGTCTGATCAAATCTACAGCCTGATCTAGAACTATGATTCTTGAGTTTATTTGCCATTTTTTCTATGAATTCACTTCATTGTCAAATAATCCTGTCCTCTTCATACAAACTAATTACTTTTTTGGAGAGAGAGAAAAAAAATCACAAAGAATCATGTGACTGAATTTGAAATGTTGTTCTCTCCACTGCTCTCTCTTCCCCCAAAAGCAATTAATTGGTCCAATGTCACTGTATGATACAAATGCATGTTTTCATTTGGTAATAAGCTCTAGTGATGGATAAAAAAAGATCTGCCTTAGAGACAGTGTTCTTGTAATTATGGCACACGGACAGGTCCTGGTGAAAACTTACAGAGGGGTTCTGCTTTAGACTCACAGACAGGTTCTGGTTACATGGCTAACAGCCATCTTCTATTTCATTTACAAAAAGTTTTACGGGGAATGTTCCTCTGGATTTTGAAGAGTGTTCCCTTCACATGGAATTCCATAACAATCCGTGCCTTTCCAGTGTCGGCCTGCGATTTCTCGTGCCTCCACTCTCGGTGTTGCCGTAAACATTGTCGTCATCCTGCTATTTCACACTTCCACTTGACATTTCAGAAGTGGTCAAAATATTGCACATGATAGTACTTCACCTATCTCTCATTTTTTGAAAACATCAGTTTATTATGCCTAACTTAAACCTGTTTTTCTTCTCTTAACTCCTTCAAAAATATTATCTGTAAAGGCATCAGTAAGTGAACGGAGAGAAAGAATGGCCAAAAAATGACGACAAATTTGAGGAAGCACTTCTTTACACAGCGTGTAGTTAGAGTATGTAATAGTCTTCCTGCTAGTGTAGCGGAAGCTAAAAACCCTGGGTTCCTTTAAATCAGAGCTAGATAATATTTTAACAACTCTGAGCTATTGGTTAAGTTCTCCCCAAATGAGCTTGATGGGCCAAATGGCCCCCTCTCGTTTGCAAAAAGTTCTCATGTTTCTTATGTTCTTAAAGGCAGTGACACACAGAAGCGGCCTGGGCAGATTGTACCATCATAAGAAGTCAACTGGCCGCCATGTCCTGCTCGGTGCCTCCTCCCTTTGTGCGCATAACGTGTAGCTTGAACTTATGATCATGGCACCGAGGCAGGGTTACTCTTCATTAGCATGGAGAGATGGCCTGTGGTCCAGGGGCGGGTGGGGGGTGGCGGCATATGGAAATTGACCAGAGTGCTGTAACCACTCGCCTGGTGTGGCCCCTTTGAAGTGAGACGCACGGCATGGCTGGCGTCTTTCTGCTTGGTAATTGCTTAAATGATCTCAGTGGAATGTGGCTGCAGCTGAGCGAATCTCGGGTAGGCCGGAGCCTTCCCAGAAAACCCTTCTCTGCGGACAGAAGCCCCCCCCTCCCCACCACTTGCACCATTGTCTTGTACCTCTTTATTGGCACTACACAGTTGGGGATGCACTAGGTTGGGTGTGGCTGGCTGTGTGTTCACCAAGCTTAACCACAAATAAGTACGGTAGGAACTTCATTTGCAAAATGCTGGACTGATTAATCCTGCACACTTAGTAATGACAACAATGATACACATCCTTGATCCACACTGAGGCACCTTCTGCCTTTTCTTGTCATTTGACCCAGTGCTGGCAATCAGACAAGCCTCCGCTGAATTGGGGGAACCCGCTGGAAGGGCAGGGGCATCATGGGTAAACTTTATGTATGACGTTAAACTGTAGGAGCTTCACGGAGGTTGACGCAGGCGCTGGCTGAGGTGGGGAGAGGCATGGCTTACCATAGATGAGTGTGTAGCCAGACTCCATGAGCTGAAGTGCTAATCCTCCCAGCCGTTCTCCACATTGTTAAGGGAAGCCTGCGCCCTCATTCGAGTTCAAATGTGACCAGCTCAGGTCAGTGGGCTGCTCACAGTTCAAGCTGTCTGTGCGAGAGGAAGCTTTGAAAACAACAGCCTGGCTGAACACCACCAGAGAGCCGGGTAATTGGGGAAAAAGTTTCTTTCTTTGGGAAGACCTGGAGATCATTGAAGCAATCTCCAAACCGTACACAAAAGATCTTCAAAGCGATACTTGACAGGTTGAGGCTGTGGTGGCAGGCATAATGAAGGGGGCCCCCTCCTGGTGTCCTGGGACAAGGGCAGTCATGGGATATCAGGTAGACTGAGGTCCCTTGTAAAAGCGGCCCCTATGAATTATAAATCATAGGCCACTGGAGCCATAGCCTGTGGGATTGTGGGGCATGTTCTCAGAACAAAGACTCAAGGCAGGTGGGGGTTAGATGGGCGGGCTGCTGTCTGTGCTTGATGACTGTGTTGATTTTTTTTTTTACTATTAGTGGGGATATTTTTTCATTTGTCTTTGAATGTAATGCATGGATGTAGAGGTTCTGATTTAAAAGCATGCTCATTTTCTTTGTTCTATGTGGGATGGAATAAAATCTCAGATTTTTATTTATTAATGCATTGATTGTATTAATAAATATTATAATATGGATAAAGTGAGTTCCAACTATAGTAGCCCTGTACATCAGAAGACTCAACCCAAATGACCACACCTCTCTATTTCATGATTTTATGTTATTTTGTGTATAATTTTATAGCATTTTTTCATAATGTTTTTACATAATAAAATTTCATACGATAACCTAATATCTCAAAATTTGGTTGATTAATATATATTTGCCTTTTATGCTGGGGAATAAAGCACTTGCAGTTAAATGCTGTGTTCAGCTGTGGTGCTAAACTGCTAACATTTCAGTGCTTCAACAGCTGTATGTCTATTTGCACTTGTCTCTGTGGTTGAATGGGCAGCTGGATTAAGGAGTACCCGCACAGACCGCGTCTCCTCTGAGCAACAGTCGCCAAGAGGCTGCGGACTCAGGCAAGAAGGGCAGCCTGCCGCAGCCTCTCCCACCGGGCAGTGCCGTCCGGGCTGCCTCCATCAGCAGCAATTGAATGGAAATATTGTTTTTCAGCCGTGCTGATGAAAAGCTGATTGATACGGTGTCAGGCAACGTGTGATGGATTAAATTGCGCATGCGGCTTTCTGCAACCCAGCCTGGCTGCATGCCTTGCTGCTCTGCGAGACACAATTGCATTGGTGGCCTGAAGGAGACGCGATTTCTGCAGCAAGGAAATGCACGGTGGCGTTCCTCTCCTGGTGCCTGGCTTTCGTGCAGCTTGCGAGCTACTGATGATGCGCTGGTGCCCACAGAACCCCCCCACTTCTCGACACGAGCAGCAATGCATGGATGTGGCATTCTTGCTTTTTGCAGTGACATTGGCTCAATCGCCTACTGTCCTCCACTAGGCATTAAAACCCCCCTCAGATCTCTCTGACACATTAACCACGTCCCATTAAATGCCTGTGACATGGGGTATGCGTTCCCTTTTACCCTATATGATGTCCCTCCCTGTATAAGATCTCTGTGGCTGCCGGATGCATGCATCCCCCTTTTGCATCTGGATAAAATAAACATCCCCTCAGGTCTGACAAACTGACCACACTGGTAACTTTCTGCTGTTTTTATCATTCAAACGAAAGATTAGTGCCAGTGTTTGTTCAGACCAGACCACCTCTTGTCATCCATTTTTAAACATCGGCTGTAGTTTGCTGCCCAAATCGTCCCAGATGCCTGGAGCTCCCGATTGCCAGCGGGCATAGATTTAGCATAGAAGGGCATGTACCTAACACATTTCATGCCAATATAAATAATGCAGCTGGAAATGAGCTTAAGATGATATACGTCTAGTTGTTTTCTAAACCTTTACCCCAAGAATATCTTTCCTCCTGGAGCGTTCTGAAGCACTACGATCCATTAATAAGTTATGACAATGCAGTACTTATCAGCCTGGCCAAAATGTACAAACAACTGCAGAGAAAGCACCGTAACTGACCCCCAGAAATATGTAGTACTTACATATTCGGACATGCTGGGGCAACATGTTCGGACATGCTGGGTCAGTTGGGGACATAGTTCTGCATTCCGCAGTTCTGAGTGATGTTCCTGCCGTGTAGAGCTGCACCAAGCTGGTGAGTAGGCAAGGTTCTGATTGAATGGCGGTGGGGGTGCAGTACTGATTCAGGCTGTTTATTTGGACACGGGGTCTTCAGCATGTGTTTGCAATTTTCCCTGTGCTAAGTTTCATTACTCATAGATCTATTTTTTAGTCATTTAACGCAATTTATTATAGAAATGAATGAAGCATTTAAGTGGAAATTCAAAATTTGTTGGTATTAAGATTTCTTATTTAGTTGTCTCAAAAATCAAGCATTCTCTGTCATCGTAAATGGAATATGTACCCTGTAGCTAGTGTTAATTAGACTTAGAGAAAAGAGTCACCCACAATTGTCGAATACTCACCTGCGGGCCGATTCCTAGGCAGCTAGTAGTTTTTACTTATTATTACATACACACTAGATTTTAAGCTTTTAACTAAAACTTGGTTTTGTAACAGTAGTGTAGCAGTGCAATGCACTCAGTGAACCCACCCCCATCCCCCCCAAGGCAGGAAAGGTGGAAGTGGCTGAGACTCCTTACAATGCAAAAATATGCTGTATTATTTGCTGATTCTATTTCCTTTGAATATCTATGTATTGTTTTGAGAGATTCACCACAAATTCCATTATTAGTTTACAGACCTCCGAAATACTGCTGATGATTTTATGGGCCACTCATTCTGCTGATTTCGACTGGTGGTTTTAATATCCCCACAGATAATATCAAAGGCATTGCTGATGAAGAACTATTTGCCCAATTTTATTTAAGTCACACTGAAGGGCATACTAGACTGGGTTATCAGTAAGGTTCAGTATTTCTACCACTGTTTTTAGGGAATAAACCCTCTTTGGCCATTTATGTATTTACTTTGACATGTCAGTTTCTTCTAATATCCAACCCAGATTTGATTCTGTCAAAAGCAGGTATATGAATGAGAAATGCTGGTGCCCTGTTTATGTGAGCTGCCTCTGTGTCACCAAGCATAACATCAGACTTTGGTTCCCCTCCGTATCTTTAACTCTGAAACTCTGAATGTTACTGATACTATGACACTTGTGAAGGTTAACACAATCTCCAGCAAGCAGAAAGCACTGTGGAAAAATACTGCAGCTGTTGTAAGTGAGAAAAGAGAATGTAGGAAAGCTGAGTGTGAAATGGAGAAAAGCTGCACTTCAGACAGTAAAAACATCCATGAAGAGAGACTTCTTATTTGCAACTTGGAAATCAGGGAGAGATTGTATTCTTTCTTCTCCATCACCATTAATAGGAATGTGAATTCTCATACATTTTTTGCTACTGTTGATAAACTAATAAATCCTGAGCACTCGTAGACCATGATCCCCTAAACAACAAAATGTGCAATGAATTTGTTTTTTCTTTCAGTTATAAAATCAAAAATATTACACTGGCCATTAATACCTCTCTCAGTCAATGAAACCATTGTGGCATTTTTAGCAACAAATAGAAAAAAATATTCTGATCTTAAAATGAAATGCTCTCTTGAGGGAATAGTCAGGCACCATAAGCTGTCTACCTGTGTTCGTGTCACTCTGCCTACCAGCTTTTTTATTTTATTTTTTAAATGCTTACAGTTGCTTAGTACTGGACACGCTGTAAGTAGCCAATGGCTCACTCTTTTCAGGTGTTCTTCCAAAGTCATTTGAAACCCCTGTTACTACGCCCCCCTTGGAAAAATATAGTCCTGTTTTAAATCTTTGTGGGGAAAATTATCGAGAGAGTCATTTTTAATCAACTCAACAGCTTCTGGAATGAAAAATACTATTTATACAATTTTCTCTCTGGCCTCATGAACGTAAATTGGGTGTTTTAGGAAGAATATTGGTTTGGATTGTATTGGATCATAGTGCAGCCTTGGATACTGTCAACCATAAAATAGAACCAGAACCGGAAAATAGAACCATAAATAGATTGGAAACCTGCGGAGGGCTATCTGGAATGGTCTTCATTTGATTTCGATCATAATTAAAGCCCAGCGCTGTTGTTTCTCCATTAGCAATTTTGAATCTGAGTGAAGCACCATAACATGTGGAGTCCCCCAATATTCAATTCTTGGGCCCCTCTTATTTGATCTTTATATGCTCCCTCTGGCAAAATCTTGCTAGACAACAACATTACTCACGACAGAAATGCATACGATTTACTTTCACCAGATGATTATAGACTCACTGTGTCAATGCATAGCACAAATAAACAACTGGATGCAGCAGAATTATTTAGTTCTTCAACTAAATAAAACAAGACATATATTTTTCCTATTTGTTATTACCTCCAAAGAGGAAAAAATATTTCTTGATTCCAGAGCTCTGAAGGTTTAAACCACATACGAAATCTTCGTGTTCTACAGGAATAAAACGCTTCAGCAGCCATGTCGAGGCAGTAACTAAATCAGCCCTTTATCATTTTAAAAAGTTAGCGAGCTTTAGAAGAAGTCATTTTGCTGCTACAGTCCTAACAGGGACCAAGAGAACCAAGCACATTACTCCCATTCTTAAACTTGGTTAGTTTTCTGCATTTATTTTAAATTGATGCTTGTTTATCTATCACTCTACGGCTTAGGCCATAGTATATTCCTGAAATGCTTGAAGAGTACAAACCCAGCCAGTACCTTCAATCTTTAGGAACTGGTCAGCTAGATGTACCTGAAATTGCAACCAAATACATCAAAGCAGCATTTAATTGTTATTCTGCACACAGTTGGAACACACTTGAACCTCTACACTGCCTGGTGTCCTCCACCTAGGGTTACTTTGAATTTCACTGAGAAAGGAAACTGTTTAGTTAGCTTGTATTTTGATTTAAATCCGCAAACAATAATATTGTTATCTATTATATTTTAATGTGTTTTAAATGGCACTTTATATGTACATTTAAAACATAACATAAGGCAATTTTGTGTTTTAATCCTACAAAGGTATGGTGTTTTATATAACCACAGGAAATATATAAATGTGAAAAAAATCAAATAATAAAATTTGACTCACTTTGCCATACCTTTGCGTAGCCTCTCCTGTCCGTGACTTTGAAAGCTGAATTCCTAGATTGTATTGAATCTGCTATTGCTGAGCCCTTCTGTGAGAAATGTGACCCAGGGAAACACCAAGTACATTTTTAATGTATCCGTTCTTCATCAACCTAAAAAAATTGTTCAGAATTTCTCGGCAAAGGCAGACTTCAGGAAAGAGTAGTGATGGAAATGAACTTTTTCTTTAAAGTTTGGAAGATCTTTAAGTCTGAGGCACACCACTGGGGGTGGGCAGGGGGAGTTGCTTTCTTATTTTATCTGAACTTTTTCCTCCCAGTTTTGAAATATTGGGCTGATTAAAGATGACTAAAAACAAAGAGAACCAACCCTGGATTTTTCTTCTTTCCTACTTTTATTTTTTAATGGAGTGCAGTCCCTGAGCCTGTTTACTTGTGAACAGAGGGATATAAATGTTTTAAAATTTAACCAGGAAAAGAATAAGGAAAGGAAGTGGAAAAGACTGAATAATTGGGAAAAGATTTAATATCAATAATTCATAAAGCGGATCATCTTTTTTCCTGCTGGATGGGATTTGATGAAGAACTATGCTTATTTAATAGCCCACCGGGCAGATGCTGGGATTGTGGACATCGTGTAGATTTCACAACCATGCGGGAAGTACAAGCTGTAGCAGGATGGACTCTGCCACACCGTTAACCAGGCAGGGTGTAAGCTGAACGGGAGCAGGGTTTTGATGGCAGAAAAAGCCCAGGGGACAGACAGCGATACGGGCCAGACATGGCAGATAACACACAGATTATTCACCCACACACACAGATGATTCATTTTAAAAGAAGATTTAAAAATATTTTTAATAACGGTTCCACAGCTTACTAAGGACTGAAATTTACTAAGAACAACATTGTGAATGATCCCTGTCCCTACCTTGTCCATAGAGTGTTTATTATCAGAAACATTTTTATCAAATATAATTTGTTTTATATAGTGACAACTTTTATTAAAAAAAACACACATTCTTATCTTGGAAAAAAATGCCTGAGCCTTGTACCTGCCTTCTGGTAAAAGTTGCAAGGATGTACTTATTTAAAGTAGATCTTTTGCTGATTTATGTGCCGTATCATTGTTTTCGGCTGGTCAGGATAAAAACAGTGCAGAAGGCCAGCGAGAGCCTCATTCGCATATCAGGATAAAGGGCATGACTGTCAGGGAGCTGCATTGCCATGATCTCTGCTAACATTGTCTCTTGGTGTTTCTGAAGGTCTTAACTGAACGAAGGCCTCATTCCAGAATATCTGAGCAGGATCATTACAGGAACCAACGCTCAGTTTGAGGAAGCTTGCTGTGGTAATGTTCCGATATTGATCAGTTATCTGCAGTTTGTGCTGGATAGAGGTCTTCATTAAATTAGGCCTGCTAGCTATAGACTGCACCAGTGGTACATTGGCCCTGACTGGTGGTTTGAGGAGGAATCCAGGGGTCACCATCTCCATCTGAAGAGTTTAGCCATGGGATTTGCATATTCTTAACTGTAGCTCTGCCTTCATATCTCTGTAAATAAGAGCCAGTTTTTAGGTTAGAGATTTTCTTTGATAGAACAACTGGTATTATAAGGTCTGGGGGTTTCTCTTAATTTAGCAGTTTTTTCCCCTGTGAGAAGATATACACACATACATACAGACATATATGTATACACACACACACACACACATATGTATATTTATATATAATATAAATTTATTAGTATATAAATTAGTATTAGTATATAAATAGTATATTTATATATATATATATAAAAATGGAATTTATGTTGAACCTTTCAAAACAGATTTCTTTTAAAATGTTATCTGTGTTATTACATCACAGCAAAATAATTGGGATCATAGTCAAAATGAATAACACTTTTCTTAACAAAAATTTGTGCATCCCTTTCATGGTGTAGTTGAAATATAACTGATTTTTTTGTTCTGATGCCATCACCATCGAGTAGCTGAGTAAAATTATAGTAAAATCATAATTAAAAGCAGTATTTTATTTCTGTACAACTAATAACATAATCATTAAATGCAATGTTTTGTTTCTCTGTGTTAATTTATGTGCAGTGGATGTCTGGGATACAGCATTTTCCTAATCCAATCTGAGGAGCCTGACGGCTCATCAGTGCATGTGTCCGTGCTCTGCCATGTCGTGCTGTCAGACTGCTTCAGCCCTCCGCTCCCCGCCTCCTTCTCTACCTCTTTCTCTGTCTTTCCTTTTTCCCGTGTCTCTTTCTTCCTTCTGGCTCAGCTGGAATGCTGGATCAGGACCAAACCTTGTGTTGGATGTTGGATGATTAATAAAGCCAAGGTCTGAGTGCCACTGTACTCCAAAACAGAGCAAAGTCCTTCTGCTCTGTGTGCCCACGTCGTCTGAAGGTACCACCTTCTCGTCCTTAACCTTACATCGTCTTCCATCACATGGCCAATTCTGACAAATAAGAAATTCCTTTTCCATACACTCCTTAATAATTTAGTGGTTGTGTACAATAATTAAGTGTTTAAATGTGTAATATTTATTGCACCAGAAATGGTGTACCTGATCTGTCGGCAAGGTAGTGATTTATAGCATAAATAACCTTATCATCGATGTATTCTTTGGATTCCTGGTGTTGTCTTCTTGTGTCCCATGGAGTTACACCAGCGCTGATTTTCTGTTGTGCCTGGTCATATACCAATAGCCTTTTTTGCCCGATTTGTACTTTTGCTTGTGTTTATATCTGCAATAATCTTGACAGTCTGTCAATCAAAGTTGCATATCTTTAATATCTTTAATTAATGACTTTATATGAAGAAGCTCATGTAAAGAGAATTATGAGTCAGTCAAATCTTTTGAACATGCAGAAGATTTGTAAAACAGTGTCTAAAGAAACTTGGACGGCTTACCACTGTACGACTGTGTTTACAGGAACAGGGCACAGCACCAGACTCTAGAGTACAACAGAAATTTCCCTTTGAGGATGTGAACTTCCTGTTTTTCAACTGCGACAAGTATTTGCAGAGTGTGTAAAAAAGAGGGTGAGATGATGAAAATAGTGTATGAAGATGGCTGTTCAAACATGTTTCCCAGGTCAAAGTGGCAAAGTGGCATAATGTAACATTAGGAGCATGACACATCTGAAAAGATCAGCATATACATGAAATGTGATTAAACTACCATTTCTAGGTACTTCTGATATCTGGGTTCCCATGGTGTGCAGGGGTGTCTGCTTCTGTGAGTGTGTTCAGCCTGCGGGGCTTGTGTTCCCTTCCATTAAACACAAAGAATGGGCCAGTGAGGCTTTAAACTGGTTTCCCTTTTCTCCTACTGAAACAAACAGCAAACCCCTCTGCTCATTTTAATCTAAGTGAAACTACCAGATTCCATTGCATACTGAGCATTCATTTTAGTGAAATGGGCATTATGATTGTTATCAACAGCTCTTAATCTACCAAGTTGCCAAATGTAATAGTTTTTTATTTAAGTAATATATAATGTCGATAATGTTTAAATATATTTCAAAATCCCGCACAATAACCTATAATCTATTGCAACCTACTTTCCCAATTAAACCGTTCCCCATTTTCTGGGAAAATGTGTTAGCATTTTTTAATTATTTCTGAGAAATAATTATTTATACATGTTCTTCATTCTGTGGTGTTTTGGGTTGTTATTTTTAAGTGAAGCACAGGTAATGCACGCTACAAGTAGGTCTCCTGGGGTTACAGCAAATATCGCGAGTATCACATCAAGTATTTACTTAAAATATTACGTGTGAATTAGGCCTACATAATTATGATTATTTGTACCTCAATTGTAAATTGGATTTCTGCTTTCTTTGCACGATTTTTTTGCAGTCAAGTACAAAGAATGAATGGAGGAATTAATTGTATGTAATAGAATGGTTATATTTAAATGTAAAACGATAATATATCTAGAATAACAAAGTCGCAATGGTTTGCTAATAAATGTTGACGGAACCCTAAAACACTTATAAACGATGTTTGAGTGAAAATAAAAATATAAGTTACGAAAGGGCTTAAATGTTTTACATTGGCGTCTTCCTCTTGTGTCCGGTACCTTCAGTTCATCTCTCAAATACACGAAACACAGCCAACTCAATTAGCAATTTCACTTTTGAACAAAATAATTTTCTTTCATAAATATTAAATTGTGCGATATTCAGTGACAGTGTAAATATGAAAGACCCCTTAAAAATGGTTTTGGATCAAAAATGAGCAATTTTATACCAGTAGTGGCAAACTTATAATTTTCTTAAATATACGGAATCAAGGCTGAGCGTTCTATGATATCTTGTGAGTGGATTGGTTCTTGGAGAAATTTTATGTTATATAGCCTAAATAAGATTTAGGTTCAGATCAAACTAGGGAGTAATTTATAAGTCAGGATAAGTTTTACCTGTTATGTTCGTTTTATTATTGCAGTTATTGCTGATATGTTTATTAACAGTTATTAAGAAAAATTAATTGTAATAGATTCTATGAGACGATTGTGGCTACGTACAACTTGCAGCTCGTGTTTTTTTTAATGGACAAACTTATATGCAGTTTAGAAAGCAGAGTATATTTTAGCTTTGAGACGGAGCGTTTTATTCTCTGTGGCAGAAGAAAAACTTTGATATCATGCTGGTGTGATTACAATAAATTTAGTTTTTTAGTAGACAATAAACGTTACGATATACTACTTTTTTCATTTTCCGTAATCACTAGGCGTTTACATACTATATGTTGCTTTGGTGTAACTTTGCAATGGACCGTCTCACACTTAAAGATATCAAAATTAAATCAATTAATTTTCTACACCAGTAACATCACCACGATCATCATTATGATTTTATTCCCTTGGTTAAATATTTTACAATCGAAGGGGTTTTGATACTTTGGTTTGAAAATACATGAATTTGACACTTTTTAGAGATGACGTACAGGCGGCATCGTTCACCAGGCAGATCCGACCAGACGTATTTGTCACTTATGTTACTCCGTTACAAGGGAGTATTGTACTGATTGTGACCACAAATTCATCGCATTTTAAAAATTAACATCATTTGAATTACACTTTGAATATATATGTATGTATACATCTAGTAAATACGCTTGTGACGTGTTTTTATTATGACGTTTACATGAATGAAATAGGCTACTATGGAATCGTTAAATCAAATGAATATTTAAAATTTTATAATTAATGCAAGGAGATGGTTAAGATGATTAATTTAAATAATTCGTTAATAATAATAAATTAAGCATTTTTCCAATAAAGAAAGGGAAGAAACTGAGCAAAGGTTTTTAAATATTTGACATTAGACCTATATGAAAAATGTGGATTTAGGTTTAAATTGTTAGTAATTTAATATGTAATATTAAATTGACTGGCCCACACAACATAAAATAGAAAATAAATTTTCCATTTGAGATACGGTGCAGATATTTTCAAATGAAAAAATATCACAAGAATGACCCTTGAAAAGACAGTTACAAAATAAAACAAACAAATCAGGCTACACAAATCATGCGCATAAAGAAATAATCCATCGGTTTTTAAGGATATATTCTCATCCAGGTGTGTTTTTTCCTTGTTTTTTTTTATACAATCTACTGATTCTGCAGTAAAATTCCTTAAGTCTTTGCTGTTGAGTAATTAATCCAATCAATTAAACTGTGATAACAGCTAATTGTGCCTAATTGGTTCAAAGGGGGGTTGGACGATTATTACATCTTAATTGAAAGGCTTTAGAAAGAATCATTTTGTGGGCTCACAGCAGCCGGTCCCTACAAGCAGCTCTCTGTGGCAAACGCCATTCATATGCAAATACCAGACGCAAAGTTTGGCACAGTTGCAAACACTTGCCTCCCTGTCAGCCCCGAGCCTTCCGCTAATGCGGTTGGCTTTTGTTAACTGGCTGGGTATTAACCCGACGCCTGGTTAACGCTCATTTGGTCAATTCCGTCTCTGGCGTTTTGCCAGACTCGTAAAAATGACCTAATTTACCGAGTAAATGAATGCAAACAGGTAAGTGCCGTTCGAGTTGTTAAATGTGATTCAAGTAATGAACATCATCCCTCCCTCCATTCATCCATTTTCTTTACCTGCTTGTCCTGTGAATTTGGGTGTCAGTAAAATTTTAAATTACTGTCGCACGACTTAAATTAGACAACGCATATCTCCGAAATACAGGTGATTGGAACGAAATTTAATTTTTCTATTTTAAATAGGCCAGATTATTGCACCTGTCTTGTTTTGAAATGGAGACTGCCAGTCCCGTGCGTTCTTTTGAGGTGCCAGTCAGAACTGAGCCGTCTGAAAATCAGCTTGTGTGTGTGTGTGTGTGTGTGTGTGTGTGTGTGTGTGTGTGTGTTTTATATTTCTGCCTTCCTGTCCGTGTGTCCTACAAATAATAAAATATGGAACAACGCCAGTCTTATGGAAATAACGAACAGTAAAATGAAAGCATGTATTTGAATTGTACATTAAATATGATCATATCTGAACAGTGAATTGCTTTTCCTCATTTACATTTAAGTGGACCTGGTGTTTCAGGACCTGCGAACACCTCGCGATTGGAGCAGGGAAATTGTAAACGCAGAAATGGTTTATTTGGAGTAACATGGCGCAAGTAAACGGTCCGCTCTAAGGTTAAAGAAATCTCTTTGATTGTCCATTTTAAGTACAATTATATGCAAACTCCTTTAATATTGTGTTGTGCCAAGTTATATATATTGTTTATGAAATAGCATGCATGCGGTAAACCGTACAAATACAATTATTTCCTAATTTTAATGTTAATGTCATCTAACAAAGCTAGTACAATTTTTATTATGATTATTATTTTTCGTTGTCTTAATGGTATTTGATGTAGTTTTAGAATATGCAATTTGGCGATGAAATATACCATTATGTACATTAACGTGCTTGAAAAGGGGGTAAATCCTCTGTCTGTCCATTCCTTAATCCAGTAAAATGAGGGGGGGTTGACTAATGATCTTCGGAGGGCATGGGGGGCTTGCCTTTCTCCTAGAATAGTCATTATTGATGAAAATCAAGTCAAAATTCTCTTGAGGGCTGCAAGGTCAAGTCCATGACCTCTGTCAGCCCCTGTCTGGGGTGTCTCAAACCGCTGAAGCAAAGCGAAGGTTGAGGATTGGCCAGCTGGCCCTGGCCTAGTTCCTCTCAGTTTACTCGGACGTCCACTGCATCTATTATTCATCAGTTATTTCAGAGCTGCCAGTTCCTGGAAAGTGACCCAGGAGTCTCCTGAATATGATTTTGGCCTCACCATTGGTGTACTACAGAAAATGGACACGCAGGAATAGCGCAAACATGTAGCTTAAGACCAAACAGAAAAAAAACATCTTTAATTATGCAGGAAGCATTTGATACAGAGGACACAGGAAACCTTTATATGGCTTATGTGACAGGTATGCCATTGATAATAGGGAAATCATTAACTGTACTAAAATTATAGGTCCCAGTGGCGTAAAATAGCAGTATTACAATGATCAGGTACTGCATATATAATGCAGCACCTAATAGGTGTGAGGAAGCTATTTTTTAAAGAGTAAATTCATTTGCTTATTTGTATACTACATCAAAATTTGCAATAAAAATTACTTATACATTACAAGGTTTTTTAAACGAACACACAAAAAAAGTCTGGGCAGAGGTATTAAGGCTGTATTGACACCACAAAGCAGATACAAAAACCAAGCAGCATGTTTAAGCTTATTTTATTGCTCACAGATGTAGAGAAATTTATTAATATAGGGTTTAGTCTAATTTGGACTTTGTCATGCTGACAGCATCACTCACTGTCTATATGTGCAGTGGCCATACACAGTTTCATCGGATCCCTGTAGATGGATGCAGAGGTGCGTAGTCACTGGATTGTCCATGTCAGCTTTGGGGGAGGGAAAGGGGCAAGGGGGCTGCCCAACCATTCCAGGTCATACGGAGTCAAATCTGACAGATGGTGAAGGTTTGGTGACATCTCCTCCTCCAGCCTCTCCTGCTAATTGATGATAATTTGATCACCAACAGTTTGGAGCAGGCCACTGTCAGAGCGGCGTGAGGAAAGCCAGGTTCATACCAAAATGATTTTACACTAGTGCCTGCTTTACGTGGACTGCTGTCCTCCTGCGATTCTAATCCTGGCTTTGGTCACTGGGGAAGAGGAGCATCAGCCAGACCCTGAGCATCACAGTACACATGGATACACATCCATTCCGCTGCCCTAACCACCCCTGTTAACCAACAGCAAGTACATATTGGGGAGAGACACACGTAGCACATGAGGCATTATCAGCTTGGGGGGTTAAAAACAATCCACTATTCCTTCAAGAGTGAAATAAGCCATTGTCCAAGGTGGAAGGCTTCTGATGCTGTTTTTTTTACTCCAGCACAATTATAAGAAATTAAGCATAACCGTAATCATTTCTGGCTGCTCTTTAGGCCCTGTCATATTCCTATTTATTTAGCTATTTTAATTGATATTGCTATATCATAGTAGACAGAGTTGTCTATGAACAGAATTTATATTGTTGTCTTATCACATGAAATTTTGTTCTGTAATATGTTTTCTGAGTAGGATAAGTTTTAACAAGGCTAATAAAAGTGAAGAAATGAATGTTCTAGTACAAGTGGAAAAATGTGTCGTGCCGATCAAGTGTGATCTTTTGTGCAAAGATAGATCAGGTAATCAAATCGCTGCTTTAGCCTTAAGCATAAAGACTGTTTTTAAAATCACTGCTTTGCACTTCAGTTCCAGATTTCACTTTTCCGTGGAGCGTCGATATTATTCTTGCCATTTTATATCTGCATGAACTCTCCATGATCTCAATATGTCTTTGGTTTATAATGAAAGTTATTCATTGTTGGTATTGAAATTTTTTTTCAATATCTGTAATGCTTTTTCAGTTGGATTTTCACAGTATGACCCTGCACATCTGGTTTACTTAAAATCACTTCTGAAAAAAAGTATGACTTTAAACGGAAATCACTGCATGTATACGATTGTCTCGTCAGAATTTGATTAAAAAGTTTTTTAAAAGCCAAAAAAGCTCAGTACCTTTAATTACACACACGTTATCACGAGCTGACGTGTAAATTATGATGCCCTTTTACGTTAAAAGGCTTTTGAGTACGATGAATATGCCTGAGTCTTCAGCACCTCTTTGGGGATTGATATGTGCCACATCTCTTTAATATGCCTCCAGTCATCACCAGAAAACAGGGCTGCTCCACCTGCGTGTGGCACTGTAAGAAAAGATGGCGTCTTCTTGTCTCACTCCAGCCCGTGCACTGCAGGTCACCCTGAAGTCTGAATCCGCTTTGGAGGCTGCCATTACTCAGCAAAGCATTCATGGCCGAGGCGGCACACCGAGGCCTGCTAATATTAATGCTATTTTATTGTCTTGCTTGGCTTTCCAGCAAACCCTCAATAGAATAATAGCCAAGGCTGATGGGGTTAAATTATCTAGGGCAAAAGGGAATTTGGTCAGTCTGACCCAGTTTCTCTGTGGCCCTCTCCTTCACTCTCTTTTCTGTCTCTCTCTCTCTCTCTCTCTCTCTCTCACACACACACACACACACACGCTCAGACACACAGGCTTCCTGCTAATCAGTGAGACCAGTGTAGCACCTCACTGAGAGCAAAAGGAAAAGAATATTACCAATGGCCTGAAAAAAAAATGATCCTCTGAAAATGCAACGACAAGCCCTGCAAAATGGCACAGCCACCCCACCCCCCCAACAGTACAGACACCCCTCAGCCGGCTAAAGGAGAACCAGCAATATTTTTGCTCCCTTTAATCGTCAAGAATTGTAGAGTGATTAAAACAGCTAGCATACAGAAACTTACAGAATAGATATAGAATCACTGTTTATTTTCATATCACTTTTTGAATTACCATATTGTTATTTTTGAAATAAGATTTAACAAAACTAAAGTATTGTAATATTAGAAGAATTGATATTTACCGTATATAATAATTCAAATGTCCTCACACTCTGCGGTCAAATGAAAGGTGAAATAAGATGTTTCTGAATACTCCTCAATATGAAACGAATGATGTGCTGTTTTCTCGAAATCTGAACCAGAGGAACGGCTGCCATGGTGTAGCTGGCCTTTCTTTAATGATCAGCTTAAAATGTTGTTTTCGATTCCCATGAAAGAAACCGTTGATCGCTCTGACCTGTGAGATCAGCCGCAAACCGCATGCCTTTGAAAAGTAAAAGAATAGCTCGCTTCTGAATAAAATAAATTGTAAACAAATCCTTGCCAAACCTTTGAACAGTTTTGCCAAGAGATTTACCTTGCCCCGTGGCAAATAATATTTCTTGAACTCAGTTCAAATTTCAAGTGTCTTGGGTTTATATGATGTTGGAACAAAAGAAAATTATTCTCAGAGCAGAAAATGCTATCTTCTTCCTGGGAAAGATGTCAAAAATGCATTTCTGTTGTCTCAAATGCCAAAGCAGGCATTGTTTTGAAAAAAATGTATAAAACCATGTTCATTGTTAATCACTGTTTATACATAATACAACTGCTACAAACCAGTTTTGAGTGTATTGTTAAAATGGCCATAACAAAATAACCCTATTTTCTTTGCATTTCATATACAAAAATAGCCTAAGAGAGGATACTTTTATATAACTGAAATACAATTGAAATAAAACATTATTATCCCGGGTATGGTGATGTAATATACTTTATAGGGCTACTGCTGCTGTTGATGTTGTATTTCTTCTCCTGATATTTTTATAATCAGTTTTTATTGTAACTATAACTAAAGACTAATTGTTTAAAGAATATGTAATGATTACAGTGTATGAGAGTGCACTAAGGACTGAGATATTCCATACCATTCCATACTGATTATGATTAAATGATAACATTCATTATTATCATCCCAGTTAACCGGAAACCCTGGACGAGCACTGGAAAAGACCTAGCCTCAGTCTGCAGTACTGGAGGTTGCCTTCCTGGGAGGCACAAAGCAGCTTTTTAAGACCAGTGTGGCTTCATCTTTATTCTTCCGCATGGGTGACACCTCCAGACGTGTTATAGTGACAGCCTTATAGATGAAAGAAATGTCCCCTTTTCTGTTGTGTTGGACACAAGGTGAACAGCACTTTAATTTGATATCACTTGTACTCTTAAAAAGTACAGATTTTAAAACAATATTTACCTGCAGGGTTAGTGGTGTCGTGTGGATTTCCTGAGCAGTAAGCCACTATAAGCCCAAAGTACCCATCATCAGCTATGAAGGACACCTCTCCTGTCATCTGATGCTCCGCTCTATGTGACAGAGAGGGTAGGCTAAAGCAGGATAGAATTTTGGCCTGCTATCTTTTTATTGGTATTTTTTCCCCATCCTTTGCTTTAATCTCGTTGATGACGCTTCGACAGGCGGAGGGGTTTTTGCTCCTACAATCTGTGGTTTCGCTGGCCCACATGTGTCTCACGGGCAGGGGGGAATTGGGCTTGGCAGGAGTGGTCAAATACTGCAAGGCACAGCGCGAGAGAGACATAGATTTCTGGTGGTGGTTAGTGGGGGCTTCTGGGGTCCTGAAATTCTGCACACCCCCTTTTTTAACACTCTGAATCCTGCTCCTGGTATTTCACCGGCTCACAGGAAAACTTTCCAAGAAAGCCTTGGGCAACAAAGCTGAAATCATCCACGTATGAACTTGATACTCAGACAAAATGGTTCCGTGTGTGTTTCCTAGTCTCTGTTTAGGGGATGCGTGCGTCCAGGATGTGAGTGTGCCACAGGAGAAGGGAATTGTCGGCATGGAGCCTGTTCACCTCAGAAAATTCCAGAGATTAAAACACTTGAAAGAAGGCAGTTTGCCAAGCATCCATTTGTGCTTATTTGTGCTTATTTCCTTTTAAAAAAGATTTATTCATTTGAAAAATATAATAGAAGTGTTTTCCCCATTATTTTATTAGTATAAGTAATTGTTGTTTCAATGTTAATTTAAATTATAACTGACTTCTGTTACACTGCAAATAATATTGGCAATAAAATTCATAGTACCTGATATGGAGGTATATATATAGAAAGTAATTAAAGTGTCTAAATAATTTAACAGGGGTATTACCAAGTCAGTAAAACAAAAGATTTTAATGTAAAGTCTAAGGTCCATTTTAAAGGCCATTTTTGGTGATTGAAAAGTGGCACAGCTGTGAGGACTGGGGTAATTAATTCAGGATGAATGGACGCCTTCCATAACCTACACGCAGAGACTCATCTTTCTTTAGCAGCTCAGCACCCCACGTTACGTTTGATGCTGACCCAACACTCAGCGCATCAGGACATGTCAGTCACGCCACAGCCACCTCCTGCCCTGCGCAATATTGGTGCAGACTGGAAGCGGTGCGATGCACACATGAAAACAGGCAATTGGCAGCAGCAGAGCAGGCATCTTGTTGGTTTCTACTGTGCTTTGGACTACAGCTTGGTTTGGATCTGTGCTGTTTTATTTATGTACTTGAGATTCTGTATGATTGTGTGTATCTCATATATGTATGTGCATATGTGTGTGTGTGGGTTTGGTTTATATTACATTGTGCAGACCAAATGTACCCCACAATGTAATAAAAGCCTGATATTTTGATGTTGTGGGGACCATTTTTCAGGTCCCCCCAAAGAACTGTGAATGCAATCAAAAAACTAAAAAGACAAAAAGTCTTGTGTTTAGTTTGGTTACTTATAGTTAACGTTAGGGCTGGATAGGATTTAAAGTCTGTGTGTGTGTGTGTGTGTGTGTAAAATCTGATAAAGGAATCTTTTTGTAGGATCACTGTAGAGAATCAGAATCCTTTTCAGATAATGTCTGATTTATGAAAATGTATATTAAATAAGTGGTGGAGGTGCCCATTAGTATGTAACAATTTATTATAAAATGATTGAAAAAAAGGTTTTTGTGTGTATACATATGACCAGGCACACTAAAGTCCTCAGAATTGCACTAAATGACTTGATTTTCTACTTCTATGTATTCATAAACAAGGTCGCTGCTGAACATGGCAATGTCTTGAGAGACAGACATTTTTTTCCAATTTGCTGATCAGTATTTATAAAATTGAAATTAAACACTGGATGAACAGTTCCCACTGGATGAACAGTTATGAAAGAGGGAAGGATGAATGTTAAAAAATATTTATTCCAATGCTGCCTTGGTGTATCAGAACCAGCAAGTTTTGCCAGTGTTTCGTGTGTGTGTGTCAGTGTCTGTGTGTGAGGGAGGGGGGAGTGTGTGTGTGTTTGCGTTTGTGTGAGAGAGCTGGGTCTGGAGGAAACTGGGGGGCTGCGGGTCGTGGGGGTCAAATGCTGAAAGCTACAGATCACAGATCCGAAAGCCACGTACAAAGCGAGTTGGTGCCTCGACCACAACCTCTACGGGCAGAGAGGCGGCTGTGGTGCTTCAGAGACCGCAGGCTTCCTGAAGCTGTTTAACCCGCCTGGCAACCATATCAGTGCTGGAGTGCAGCAGTGCTGCCCATAGCCTTTCTGTCTGTGTGCCTGGTGCAGCCATTGTACTTCACTGTTCCACTTATTTGTCATAATTT
Organism: Cyphomyrus plagiostoma; assembly: GCA_019775915.2. Classification (NCBI taxonomy): domain Eukaryota; kingdom Metazoa; phylum Chordata; class Actinopteri; order Osteoglossiformes; family Mormyridae; genus Cyphomyrus; species Cyphomyrus plagiostoma. Next base: position 2,039,660 of record JABFEA020000021.1, on the reverse strand, counting down.
GGACATGAATTTTAGGGAGAAACTTGCTTAATACATAGAGCTGCATTTTAGAATATGTAGGACATGGCAAACATCCTTATGGTGTCTTACACCCCACGATTATGATGTTCCCTTTGAAACTTTGCGTAGGTTCACAGAAGCACCGCTAATGCTTAACGAGGGCTGTTTTTCTGATTAGCTATAATATGTCTGTCCGGTAATTCATGTGCTATTGAATCTCCAGATGGAGGTGAGACAGGCTGAAGGCACCAGGCACGTTCTGCATTTTTCTGTTACTAACATTTAATGATACTGCTGCGGTTTGTGTTATTAAATGCATGGATTTTTTCAGGGACTTATGCAGCTTAACGGAAAGAATTAAACAACTAGTACAGATAAAGTAGCACGGGTTTTGTTCTGCCTAAATCCTGGAATGCAGCTCCTGGGTTGTAGCACTGGGGCCGTCATGTACTGTTTGTCATTTCGTGTAACCATAGTCTGAATTCTCATGGTTTTAACACATTGCTAATATAACAACTTTTTTTCCTCATTTAAATTTAAACATAACAAGAATTTTGTCTCACTTAAAATCCCCCTTTTCTCCTAGTCTTGATTTGCAAGTTATTCTGAAAAGCAAAAATAACAATGCTTTGGTAAAAAAAATTTGCCTGACCACAGTGCTGTGGCTTAAAGCTTCACGTTTAGCTGAACTGAAATATTCATAAGATGATTAATCCTGTTCCTGACAGATGTGTGTGTGTGTGTGTGTGTGTGTGTTTTAACACAGTGTGAACACAATTGGTGCGAAAAGATGGAGGTCGGCAGAAGGCAGTGGTGGTCTCCCCGGCTTCCCCGGCCACCGGTGTGCTGGGCTCATTAATGCTTTTTGTGGCGAACCGTCCCCACTTCATTATCCCTCCTGTTAGCAGCCAGACCACTGGCCAGCCCGACCATCCCACTGGGCGTCTACTGCCAGGGACGGGATTCAGTCACCCCGGAGATGCACGCCCAGAATCACAGACTGATTTAAGCGTTGGGTGATTACCTCAGAGTGGCCGGCATCTCACAGACTGTGTAATAAGCCCATACATACAAGCACACACATAAAATACATTGCATTCATCCTCTTTCTTTTGCCTTGTGTGTGTTTTGAAAAAAAATGGTAAAAAACATGGAGGGGGGGATAACCAGATCACTCTATACTTTAAAATAATTTGTGAGAGAATGTCTGCTTCTGTGGCCGAAAAGGCTTCTCTCAGAATTTTTACCGCTAAGTACAGAGGAGTGGCTCTAATTTTCATCAGTATTTATTCTGTTTGCTACGGTGGAGTGATGGTGCTGAGCTTCACTCCTTCCACAGATTTCCGTCCTTTGTCTCCAAAATAATAGAGCTGCATCACATGGGAATGTGACGGGAATAGGGGTGGCTGGTCCAGCATGGAAGGTGTGAGCAGGGATTGATTGAAGGGAAATAGCAAGAGGAGAGTAAAGGGGGTGAGGAGAGAAAGGCATGGGGTGCTGCTGGAGGAAATGACCCCCCCTCCTTCTCCTCCCTGCTCGTGTCTGCCTTTTCAAAAGCAGATATGGAGGAGAGCCATTTTCAACGGCCCCTCCCTCATTATCATGGGGCAGGCATGGTGTTGCTCCGGTCACTGTGCTGAGTCTGGCTGCCCCCCCCGTTGGGCCTCCGCCATACAGTGAGCACTACAGTGCTCGCTAATCACTGCCCTGCATTTGTCATTAGCATGAAAAGCACCTCTGTTTCCTGCTATTGCTCTTGGCGCTTCCCCTTGAGGGCCGCCCACTGACGGGACACTGGCTGCATGGGAATCCCAACATGGGCAGGAATGCAGTCCACCTGCCTTTCTGTGCGCGTCGCGTTAGTGTTTGTTGAATGACAGCTGTGTTGCTCTTCTATGACGAGCTGCCCCAAACGCTACTTTTTGTAACCACAATGATGATCTGATCCATATTTATTGGTGACATACATCATTATACATTGTAGTAGAAGAAATGGAAAACAGGACTGTCTTTTTTCAAATGTCAATAAATACAGAAATGTTTCAGATGTGTATAATTTGATTAAAAATATTCTGGCACGTCTCTCGTGTGTGCTGTATGTATCTACCTATAATGAATATATCGAATTGTGTTATAGTTTCTAATTTTCACACACAATAGTCGTAATTCTGTTGAAATGTTATGAGTGTTATTAACGATACTCAGGAAAAGCTGGAATTTGACATAGTCTGGAAATTTAATGTATGTTTGCGGTAGTCGAAATTCCAGACACTTATAGTGGGTTATATGACATTTTATCTTTGTTTGGTGACTTGTGAGTGAATTAACATTGATTATTCTTGATCTCTTTTTTTTGGAAAAGCCACAGTGAGGTGATCTGGAGTGAGCTGGTGTGTTCACATTGTGAGGAATTTTTTTTTTTTTTATTTTAGTTACGGCTGCAGCATGTGGAGACAAAAGAAATCATGTCTGCAGTCTGACTTAAGTCAAAACTGTACTGTGAACATTTTTTTGGTTCTTATTTTGATGTAGCAAGTTTTCTGTTTGCAAATTTTAAAACCTGGATGTATCTCTTGGCAAAGAATTGTAATAGATACCTTGTCATTTAGCTCAATAAAGATTATTGTGAGACCATGAAGCACAATGAAGATGGCCATGATGTCATGTAGGATACTGAAGATGGCCATGATGTCATTAGTATACTGAAGAAGGCCATGATGTCATTTAGCGCACTTAACAGATGGACACAGTATCACAAACTCCTCAAGTAAGCGCAAATTTACACACCACACACACACACACACACACACACACAGCCCATGTATTAATATTATTTGTGAGGATTCTCCCTTAATTTATAATCCTAATCCCAACTATAACGACCATAACTCATACCCAGTCCTAACCGAAACAGGAAATAACCGAACAGTAAATAACCAAAGACTTTTGCTATTTTTAGTTATTTG
>JABFEA020000021.1:2026435-2036665 GCA_019775915.2 Cyphomyrus plagiostoma | reverse complement strand
TATTAAATTGAGGATAAATGTCCCCACAAGGTAAAAAGTTACAGGTCATTTGGTAATACAAACACACAGACACAGGTTTGTAATTTTATCTTTGTGGGGACACTCCTTTCATTTATGTGGGAACACTCTAATCTCAACATGATGACCATAACCCCTTCCCAGCCCTAACCCAAACTCTAAGTAACCAAACTTTTGGCATTTTTAGGTTTCTAATTGCATTCACAGAACTTTGTGGGAACCTGAGAAATGGTCCCCGCAATGTCATATAAACATAATGCACACACACACTCCCACTCCCGCCCTCGGTGTTTCACATTATTTTAATCGCAAGAAAAAATTGCAGTTCAGCAAAAAAAGAAAGCGTAATAGAATAATTACTAAACATATTTACCTAGAGCTGTGCTGTCACCCCTTATTCTTACATTCTGCAGAATTGTGGGACACAAGGACAGGATTCAAAAAAAGGTTTCCTCTGACATGGGATGATACCGTCTTGATAACAAGCTAAAACAACTCAGAATGAGACAGAGAGAGAGGGAGAAGGAAGCAGAGAGGGAGACTGGGGGAGAGAGAGAGAGGAGGAGAGAGAGAAGCCAGCATATTATAACTCATCCAAGTGGATCCCCCTTGTAGATTGGGAGCTTTCCCTTGTTGAAATTGTCTTGTGAACCCTTACCGAGAGGGAGGCGGAAGAGGGAGTCCCCGCTGCATGTGTCTGCGTGAGCGTTGTTAGTCCACCCTGCCTGTGTTTGGTATTGTGGCCAAGATACTGAGATCTCCAAAGCTCTGCCTGTGTGTGTCTGTGCTGGTTGGCTTAAGAGCAGCTGGGAGTGTGCGTGTGTTCGCTTTTGTGTGTGCTGGTGTGTGTGCTTGTGTGTGTGCGTGTGTGTGTGCGTGTGTGTGTGTGTGCGTGTGTGTGTGCGTTCTCGCGGGCGTGTATGTCCGCATGTGCATCTGTGTGCGTTTTGGGGGAACATGTACTTCGGCTGGTGCGTTTTTTAACCAGGCAGCCCGCAGCCCAGGTCCTACACCACGGCTTCTGAACAAACCTGATTGTCCCTAAAGCTCACTAGGTGGGTCTGGAGCAAGTCCTAAATGACTTAGGAATAAGTAGGGTGACCAGGAACAGAAGAACAAGTAAGCACTGGACATGAGGAAGGTTTTAAAGAGAAGGCACAGAAGGTCAGTATAATGTTGCTTTTCCTGTCTTCTTTGTTGCTTTTCTTTTGTTGCACAAAATATTGCTTAATTTGCCATGAATTACGTACTTTTGTATTTGTTCAGCCCACAACTCTGGCCAGGATGAGCAATTAGAAGCTGGATGGAGTATTTAGTGCAATATGGTATGGGACAGGCCAACAGGAACAGGACGAGGTGTTTGCGTCTGCCCGTTTTTAGCTTGTGCTGCTTACCGCTTGCGTGATGATCATCGCGTAGACGCAGAGAGTTCTGCGTACGACACGGCCTGTGACATGTCACATGGTGACATGTTACACGAAGAGTGACTTGCCATGTGTACACAAGCCCGCCAGTCGGAAACGAATGGCTGAACTCTGTCACGATGCCACGTTTGCCCCGAGTAGCTCGGCATATGTGCCTGCCAGTAATTCATGCTACAGCTTTCTTATGACGTTGCATCCTTGTCAGAATCCACAGAGAGAATGTGTGTGAACACTTCCAGGCCTGAATGATGCAGAGTGAGAGTGTTGCGTTTACAGCATAGTAGTAGAACATGGTTCCCCCCTGGTAGAGTTTAACAGGGAGGCCAGGATGCCCAAACCCCCAACTGCACTGAAACATTATGGCTATCCATCACAACCTGCAGTGTGTTTCTGGCATGACAGTGATTCACTCAAACTACAAAACTGGTCTGAGATGAAAGAGGGGCCAAGACTATGCCAGGCCAGGCTAGATATACTGAATACTGAGACACACAGCACACAAATATGGATTCATGCTCTCAAATGGTGTGTATGAGTTTTTGCGCATGCGTCTATTTCTCAATGACCACCTATCGAATCAAGGCTGGGTTTGTACATATAATCATCAGCACACATGTAGTATAGTACAGTTGACTGCCGTATTGCACATACAGCAATGCAGCCAGCAGCATCACCACAAACTGCAGTGCTCTCACCAGCAGAATGCTGCAGCTGTGGGTGGCTGCTGTTGCCCATGCTTCCCCATTGTCTTAGGCAGGGATGTAGGTTGCCCTTGGCGTGGGCCATCTCTCCAATCCCTCACTCATATCCTTCTTTCTCCTCTGTGCTTGGCTACAAGGGAATTTTGTCCTCCCTTCTGGCCCAGCTCTGCTGCTTTTATATCAGAAATGATAATTCAGACCCCATGCTGGGCCCGCCCCTCACTCCCCTCCCCAAAACACTACCCATAAAAAGGGCTGAGGCCAGCTAATCTTCCTTGTAAGTGTCCAGCACATTGTACTGCATGGGGGGGGGGGAGTATATGATGAGGCTCATTTTTACTGCTGTGCAGAATCGAGCGTTATCTGTCCATCAGAAAAAATTGTGCACCTCACAGGTGAAATTAGATACCTATAAGAATTGTGAAGATGTGCTCTACAACGAGCTTCATTTCATCAAAATATCGAGAAAAACAATAGAAACCAATAGTGAGCCGTTATGTAGTGACATAAGGTAAATATTGCCTTTATTGCAGTACACAGGGAGTTGCTATAATATGGTGTGTGTGTGTATGCATGTGTATCTAAATTATATATATATAAAATTTATTCCATATTTGGCCTTTTTAAATGCTATGACGTGTAACTTACATTACAGGGTAAAGAAGAAGGGTCAGGTTGGGTACCTGTCTGGAATATGTGAGAAAACAAAGCAAATAGCTGCCATTGTACGACGGGACGTCCCTCGGACCAGCAGAATCGACCCCTTATTTGCTGTTTCCCTTTATTATTCACTCTGCATTGCATTAGCTCATTACAAATCTTATATTATACATTTTTACATAACATAACATTTGCCACTTATTTTTATTTACTTAATAATTTATTTTGTAATTTAAAAAATCAGCTTATGGGTAAGATATGATAAAGACATCTGCTGGTCTTAAATTGTTGAATTTTTAAATCGCTGTCTGAGAGCCGCTTTTGGTTTTGTATACATAATTTATTAATCAATTAGTTAGTTTAGCAAGTTACAGCTTTCATTCTTCAATATTATATGTCGCATTATATGTTGTTATATTATAATTTAAGTATTTATTCTTTGAAATGTTATTTTTTAAACAATTTAAGGTTTTCATTATGGAGTCCCAGACAAAATTTATGTTTTCAGTCTGTGATTTTTGGTGTGTGTGTGTGTATGTGCTTGCTTTAACTGTACTTTCCTATTTGTACATAGCAGTTACTGAGTGTGTCCTTAATGTGAGACAGTTGTATCCAGTGATATTTGAATTCTTCAGGTTACAGTGAAAGCAATTTTGTTACATTGTAGTTTAAACACATTCTTGTCATTTAAATAACTCATGTTAATCTTTAAATTTGATGTTATATGAACTTTCATTTTTTCATCCCTGATCTCAGACTGAAACATAAAGTTTTTGTGTGAAAGATAATCAGAATGATTGAATGATGGTGTCGTGGGCCAATGACAGTGAAGATGATTGAATGACAGTGCTGTGTACCAATGATAGGGAAGGTGTTTAGATGACGGTGCTGTGGGCCAATGACAGAGAAGATGATCAAGTGATGGTAGTATAGGCCAATGGCTGTGGAGCTGCAAAGGTTGTATTATGCAAGGCTCTACTCTCAAACTGCAGCAGAGGTATCAGAGTTTTTTTCCAAACCATGGCCTGCAGATGGAAAAGTTAATGATTTATTTGATAATTTAATCATAGGAATGTCCCTGACTTACACATTTCCTTTTGCCATCCGAGTTGCATTAGCTTTGTTGTGCTGTGTTTGTGTAGTCTCTCCAGCCTTATTAGACAAATATGTTCTATCTACCTTTGGAATAAGACTAAACAACGGAAGGCAGCTTTTAAAGGATGTCTATGAAAAATTTGTTTGCCTCTTTGGTGCACTAAAGTACATATTCTATATTGCTTCCCATGTCTAAAAAATGCACAATGTCTCATTAAATTTTGTGTCCTACGAGCCACTTGAGATGTTTGTATAGTTCAGTATGACTCTAATGATTTGCTTCATTGTCAGTGTTTTGTTTTTTGTTTTTGTGTATGTATATGTGTGTGTGTGTTTTCTTTTGAATGAAGATGCCTCATATCCATAGCTGCTGGATTGTATTTTTGAAATACAATTCATAAGTTTCATTGGTTTAAGCAGCCCTGATCAAAGGCACTTTAAATGTAATCTGACTGTCCACATTATATTCAGAAAGACGATTGTTATGCCAAGTGGAAATAAAGTTTCTGAGAAGTGTGAAACAAGATAAAGTGTGAGAGAGCTAGGGAGGATGAAGCAGGGATTTCTCATTCTGACCTTGTCAGGCTCCTGTGTTGCATGGATAAGGGAACAACAGGGACGCATGCCACCCCGTTCTCTGAGAGCTCCCCCTCAAATCCATACACGTGAAATGTATACCTAACATTTTCTCTATCCTACTCTAATAAAGTTGTTGTGTTGACATTTGTTCTTTAGTGTACTGAGGTAGATCAAGAGTAATCGTTAAAAACCAAAATCAATTAAATATTTTAGTTTAAGTAATTTAAAAGTTACTCTTTTACCCTGTGTTTATCATTTCAGATATTTTTTTATTAATACATTTTTGTTAGCAAAATGACTAAATTATTCTCATTTTGATCAATCATACATCAGATGTATGAACCAGTTTTTTCTTTGACTTTCCGTTTGTCAAAGAGTTTCATGTGCACTCTTGATGATGATTTAAATTCTGTGTGAAAACAGACCTGCTTCCTGCTCAACAACAAGCTGAATAAAGCCAGATGAAACAGGACCCCGCTGCCTTTCATGTGCCACATTTCAGTGCTGCTGTGTCTGGTTGAGCAGTAAGTAGTCTGCTGTAATAATTGAGCGGCTTCATGCAGCTTCCTGTGGTGGGTAGGATCCAGTCTCTGTGTGCTGAGACTCTGTAGCTTGTCTTTCCTGTCTGTCCGACAGTGTGATGCTGGATCCAGTCTCTGTGTGCCAGAATTCTGTCTCTTTGTCTGACAGTGTGATGCTAGACTTGGTCTCTGTGTGCCAGGACTCTATAGTTTCTTGTGTGTTTGACAGTGTAATGCCTGACCTGGTCTCTGTGTGCCAGGACTCTATAGTTTCTTGTGTGTTTGACAGTGTGACGTTGGACCTGGCCTCTGTGTGCTGGGACTTCCTAGCTAGTTCTTCCTATCTGTTTAAACAGACTGATTAAAAAGGAATACATTTTAAAAGGAAGCACATAATTAAGTGCATTGAGCTATGCACACACGACAATGAAATTCTAAATCTTACAATGTTGACCTTGAATATTCTTAGAAGTTTTTGGTGTATTTTTAGAAGCAAGCTTCCTAAAAATGCCATATTAAAACATATTATCAAACATCCACGCATGCTATTGTCTCTATATTTTCATGTCTGATTTACCTGGGAATCTGCCAGGTTGTTCTGTCATAACGTTGTGATGCTGAGGCCTGTTTGACACATACCACCTGCTGGGGTTCTGAACGTTCTGGAATGTAGGGAAAATTTCCAAGATGCTTAAAAGCCATTATGCCTGTTTTGATTGTCAAACATACAGCCGTAAAGGCTATAAGGTTGCAAATCAGCAGCTGGGTAATTTAACTGATGGACTCTAAGTATTGCATTAAATTGATTACACCCAGAAATGAATACCGTTAATGATAGTATTTTGTTAGAACATTGTTTTTCCTTTCCAGCATGAGTGGTTTGACCCAGTCAATGCCGAATTGATGCTGAGATTCTGCAATCTTAAATACGTCACGTTGTTTCCATCTAATCTGTTGTTTGCTACATTATTTGTTCCTCCGTGAAATTGCAGTAATGGAGACACTTAGTGTAAAATAAAAATATGGAAAGACCGACTGAGTGCTGTAACATTTGACATCTCAATAAACATGGCAGCACCCTTGCCGTCATTTCTGATCGGTTCTGCGTAAAATCTTTCTTTAATTGATCCTTAATCACTTGAGTTATCTTTCTCGCAACACCCGCAACATTATGTTTTTTTGTTCCAAAGCCAGTTATTTTTATGCAGTGCTTAAATGTCATGTTGCTGTTATTCTAGACATTTCCAATTCATGGGCAAACGGGGTCTCCTTGTCCATGCTGTAGTTGGACCTCCTGCAGTTATATTCAGATATAATGTGTCATTAGGAGGTAGCTTTCAGCCACTGTTTGTGATTATAGTGAAATAAATCAGGTTGATGAGCCACTGTGAGAATCAATTCTATCAGAAAGTTGCTGTGTGTGTCTTCATAATGTGTACAAGCATCTGTCCCTGTCCTTTGTGTACAACACAGGAGACGTTGAATGGGGTCTGGGGGTGGTCGGTTACCAGCCCATACATCCAAGTCACCCCCCTGTTGTAATTGACGTGAACCTCACTCATATCCGTTATTGCACCAGGGTTTTCACTCATTAGTCATGTGACCTTCTGCAGTGCAGTTAATGGTCTTAGAGAAGCAGATCAGCTGAGATAGCTGGAGCTGAGGAACTGAATGGTCTCCCCGAGGGTCTAGACACTTTTTTCTGGGGCTTACAGCTTAGGTCCTGTTTGTGCTGCCAGGCTGAACTGCAGTCCATCTTCTCCGCCTTACTGCCACTTACAGTATCACCTTATGATGGCAGACAGTTCAGGCTGCAGGGGCTGATGTGAATTGTAAAATACACATTCATGGCAGCTCATTTAAATTTTCATTTAAAACTTTGTTTCTTTGGGTAAAGCAGGATAATCAATTAGAGAATCAAAGTCTTATGTTGGTGTACCTATTATATCTGCATTCCCCCAAAGCAATAAAACTTCTTGACTTTAAAAAAAGGTAGATTTTGTGTGTACAGTGGCAGGTTCGGTATGGTTTTTGAGGGACCCACGGTCTCGAGCGCCCTCAGCACCCCTTGGTGGTCCTGTGGAAAGTGGGAGCAGCAGCTCTGCCTCAGCCGGAGATTCAAGTTGCTGTTTTCTGTTTGAAGACGGGGACACGGTACCAGAATGTGAGTGAATGGAGGATCCCTTAGTCATTAGCAGCTCCTCAGGCTCAGTGCCGCTGTGAAAATGGTCAGATCCTGAGGCACAATGCGGGCAGATGTTGCATGTTAAGGTGTCACCATCTCATATTAAAATGAGTTGCATCCTGCCTGATTCATGAATCACGCCATTTCTCTCTCTCTCCCCCATTTCTTCTTGATCCCACTGTCTCCTGGCTTCCTCTATATCTCTCCCGCTCTTTCAAGTGTGGGCATGATTAATATTTTCTGCTGTTCTGTAACCATGGCAATGAGGTCAGTGCTTACGATACTTCATTTAATCTTTCCACTGCTTTTGTTCCCATCTCCTGCATCCGGACAATGAGAGCCCTCAGCTGATGACTCCTAACCCCTGTTGTTTTCGATTACCCTCTTTCCTCCTTCTCTTTACCCTCCATTTTCTTTTATCCATTCCTTTCTATCCCTTCTGAAATTTACATTCCCTTATTTTTCCTCTCAGCCTCTCTTTGTTCCCTATTGTTCCCTAATTCTGACCCTTATTTTTGTTTATTTTTTCCTATTTTGATTGTCCTGATAGATGCTGTGTTTTTTTCTCATTTTTTTATCCATTCTGTCCTATATTCTGCTTTGTTTCTCTTCTTCAAAGACCCCTGCTGTGATTGGAATTAGATAACTCAGGGCAGTTTAATGCACTAATAATGCTATTCATCATCTCTTTCTCTTCCCAACCTCCAACTCTTCCATAACCCCGCCCCCCCAACCCCGTCACCTCTCCCCATGCATTTACATACTCACACGAGATTGTTAAATTGATTTCAAACTACTTTAATTCAAGTGGTGGAGTAAACGGCTGGGCACCAAGGAAGCATCACTACACAAAGTGAGACACTGCCCAGAGGCACACTCCAGGCAGGTGTTCTCATTAATGGACAGCGATTTGGGCCTCTTCTCATCAGGAGAGGATGACGTATCCATATCCATGTTCTGTGGATTGGCATCCATAAACACGCACGCAGCACAGCACTGTTCCCAGGAACGCTGGAGTTAATCTGGGACGAGAGGGTATTCAGAGCTGCAGGAAAAACATGGGCGCTCATCTGAATAGAGACAAAGAGGAAGAGGAACGGGGGTGCTTGCAAAACAGGGGCGTCGCTCCCATTCGGAAGTATGAAACAAAACTAGAGCCGATTCCCAAAAAAAAGAGCGTTTTAAGGTATTCATTTTTGTAATTTTACACCTAGAGTGTTCCAATGAATAATTAATGTCTAAGAATCATTTTGAGTAATTGTTGCTGTTATTAAATCCATCCATCCATACCCCATACCCAGTACAGGCTCTCACTGATTATTATTGTTATTTTTAGTAGTAGTAGGAGACCCTAGGAGCAGCAGAAGTTAGTCTTATTTTCTGTTTTTTAAAGCAACAGTTATTCAATTTCTTACCGGGTCATGATACGCAATGCCATGTTTTCCAAAATATTTTAGAATAAAGTACATAAAATTATTTTTTTAACTTTACAGTTGGTACGATGTTGAAGATGAAGATCTCGCACACTAGGAATCAAACAATTTTTAATTCCTCTTTAAAAGGAAAGTATCCAGACTTAAGCCAAAAGGAACAGCACAAAACATTTTCTGTTTCTGCCACTGGGATGTAGCTGACTCTGTGAATTACCATCAGTGTCTGTGGATTCTTGAATGCCTTGCATTCACATAACATGCTGATATTAGGGAAGAAAATCAAGGGGTTGAAAAAAATGGACTGGATCCGATTGCACAAGCACATAAAATGGCCCTTAGTGGTTTTGTATGTTTTGATGTGACAGTCTATCAATAACCTCACAGGGAAAATTAGACAGGTTTGCTGTCGGTTTTAAATCACAGGGGAGACCATGAAGCTGAGAAGCATGTAGACTAGGGCAGCAGAACAGGTTTCAGGACTCAGGTCTTCTGTGTGGCCAGGAGATGTCACACATCAGAGTGGATTTCTAACCAGAGGATTTGCATTGCATGGGGTTTTGGGGGGGTGGGGGTTCACACAATTCGTGCTGAAGACCAATTTTTATGGCAGCATTTCTCTACAGGGTATCTTTAGGCCACATGGCCCTGTAACATTCACCTTAGCAATTAATTTAATGTCTAAATTCAAGCTCATTTCAAAATGATCAAACGATGCGTCTGGTTTTTGTGAAATCTAGCTGGACAAATTTTAGGAACTCATTAATTTTTAAGGCACAACAAAGAAAATTACAGGAAAAAGTAAAGAGAACTATTGTTTTCTTTTTCAAACTTTTTGCAAGAGCTGCGTCTCTCAAGTGAAATTTATTTACTTATGAAAATCAGTGCTGTGGTTTCATTCATGGGATGGCGTGGTGATGCTGTGGTTAGCACTCTTACCTCACACCCGTGGGACCTGGGTTTGAGTCTCTGCCTGGGTTAAATGTGTGTGGAGTTTGCATGTTCTTTCCTTTCCTCCTGGTGCTCTAGTTTCCCCCCACGGTCCAAAGATATGCTGAGGCTGATTAGAGTTATTAAATTGTGAGTGTGCCCTGTGATGGGCTGGCCTCCCATCCCAGGTTGTTCCCTGCTTTGTGCCCATTGCTTCCAGGATAGGCTTTGGACCCCCCGTGACCCAGTAGGATAAGCTGGTAGTAAAATGGATGGATGCTTTTGTTTATATGTTTCATTTCTTTTTGGTAAAATTACACATCCTTACTGAAACCACTCTCACTAGGGAGAACTTAGCTCATTTTCCTTATGTGTGAAGTTTAAACTCTTTCAGTTTATCCATCCGTCCGTCTGTCCATCCATCTGTCCATCTGTCTATTTTACAAAGGCGCTTATCCTGTTCAGGGTCCAGGGGGTCCGGTGCCTATCCTGGAGGCTATGGGCGCAAAGTTGGAAACAACTCAGGATGGAACAGCAACCCATCACAGCTTCCAGCTGAAAGTTCTACTTGTGTGTTGTACTGTGTGTGTGTGTGCGTGCGTGTGTGTGTGTGTGTGTGTGTGTGTTTTAAATTCTATCAAGCCGGCACAGTGTAGATTTGCTGGATAGAAAGTAAAAATGTGTTTT
>JABFEA020000021.1:2007678-2018322 GCA_019775915.2 Cyphomyrus plagiostoma | reverse complement strand
CACATTAAGACATTTACCGGCTTGGGACCGCACCCGCCCTGGGCTCGCTCCCGATTACAACACGCCCCTTCCCGGACCACCCACCCCCCCCCCCCCCCCATTCCCTCTGAGTACTTATCATCCTTTGTGTGGAGGTCCTGAGGAAGGTGTGGTCAGACCTCTGTGTTTTTTGTATTACTTTTACCCAAGTGTATCCTACCATTCTACACTTTTTCTGTGCCTACTGCCTGATGAATTTACTGACATGGTTCAGGTTACCCGGGGTTACTAAGGACGTCTTGGTAGGTCACATGGAGCCAGGGGGTTGGGCCAACAGAAGAGGGCGTCCAGCACATGATAATATTAATGAACCAATTCCTGTTGGAAGCATGCCTAGCCTTTCTGTAGCAAGATCAGTCTGGATCTCCTTTCATTTGTAGTGTCTAATTAAATTTACATTAGCGACAACATGTTTACGGCCATGTTAAGCGTATCCATTGTGGCACCTGGCGGAAAAAACACAACAGCTTGTTAATTTTTGAGTGCAATAATTCTAAAGAGTTCATTGCAATAAGTATTTTTAATTTCTACGTTTCAAGACATTTTCCAGTTCTTTCATCAAGAGTACATAGAGGGTTTATGATGAGGTCCAGAGTTCAAGCCATCACGTCTGTGGCCATATCTGCAAATCGTACTCTGTATTGTTCTCTGAGCCTGACCAGCATCAATTGTGGGGTGAACACACACCTGTAGGTTCTCTAATACTGCAGCAACTTGTACTTCTTCCTGTAGTGTCGTTACCCCACCTCCTTCTGCTCTCCTGGTGTCTGTTTTATATTACATTAGATTAGATCCTTTTATCCTAGGGTATAACATAGCAGTAAGGTGCATAGAACCCAGACAAACATGCATTTATCATACATATTTATTATGTATTTATTTATACATATAGTGCAAACAAGTAAATGTAGTGTAAACCAATTAAAAGGTACACATATAGAATCCTGAAAAACAATATTATGGAATATTTATTAAATAAATATTAAGAAAAATGCTACAATAACAACAACAACAATAATAATAAGAAGAAGAATGATAACTATAATAATAATAATGTAACACTTTACATAATGCAGTCATATAACTGCATTTTACATGCCTTCATAATGCATTGTAATGCATTCATAAAGTATAAAAATGGCTATAACTATAAAAAGGCATAACACATTATAGTCATATTTATGAATGCGCTCAGCTATAATGCACTATAAATGCCTTCATAATGCAATATAATGGTCAGATAAGCCATTATAGTGCATTATAGATGAGAGTGTCATAGAGCATTCATAATGCATAATGAACCTGGTTATAATGTGCTATGCCTTATTATAAGTATTTATAGTCATGTTTATAATAATTTACGAATGCATTATAATGCATTCAAATCCCCGATCAGCAAGGCACCACTGACCTACCCTGAGCAAGGTACCGCCCCCAAGCACTGTTCTCCGGGCACTGAATTAGCTACCCCCTGCTATGTCACGATGTCACATATGGGTGAAATGCAGAGGACACATTTTGTTGTTGTGCACTGTGTGCTGTCGTGTGTCAACAATGACCACTGATCACTAAATTCTAAATTCTATGTTATGTGCAATTAAAGAACAGATTGCACGAGACTTCTACTATTGCAAAGATGGAGTACTTCTTGAAGTGTGAGACCTCACGCATCCCCAGCCTCATGATCTCACGTCTGTTTGCTGGTTCCAGCATACTTCCTGGTCGTCCGGTGGTTCGATACAGCTTTGTAGGCCTCCTGTTTGGTCCAGGCACTTTCAGTCAGTAAATTTGTCTTTAAATGTAGGGTAATTCAATAGAGAACTAATGCACCATAATAGGTAGATCAATACTAGTTATTGGTTTCAACTTCTCACATAAGATACCTCTGTTGGGACACTGTGAACATGGTTTTCTGGAGACACCATGCATTTCAGAGATGTTGCAAATCCCATTTCTGCTTCGACCAGCCAACTGGTCACCTCTTCTGCTTCTCTGCCAATCAGGGTCAACTGCATTGGATGGCTTTAAGGAGACGAGGAAATACTAGAGAAAAGGCCAAGCAGATGGTCAGATGGAGTTTTAAAACAGCAGGAAATTAATGGTGAGCTTTTAAAATCTGATTTATTGCTGTCTGGTGTGACATTACAGTATGCCCTCGCTGCTCAGGACAGAGAGGTGATTTTGGAAGCGTTGTGTTTTTCCCATCAATAATAAAACATCTACAGGGACAATCTGAGCCCCATTCATATATTAAATTAGCTCGAGTCCAGACAGGCTCACTGTTAGGAAAACATGGGTACAATTGTGTTTAATTGATTGCTGAGCAGTTGTAATTGTTAGTATGTGAAGCTGGAAGCAACGCAAATGATTAATAGGAACAAATGGTCAACTTCACAGTTAAGCAAAGTCTGAATTTATGTTTTTAGGGATGATTTGTGAATCCTTGGCCTGTTCTTAATTGTTAAATGTCTGTTTCTTCTGCTATAGAGGATTAAAAGTGAATGTGGTTAGCTCAGACACATCCCTGAGGAGGCATGACCTGACCAATCAGCTGTTGCGGCAGGGTGCCTCACAGCGTTATATGTCTGTGTGTACTTCTGCATGTTTGTACTGTATATCACCTTAATTACATCAAGCAAATGACGTACTTTCTTGCTCTGTCTAAACTCATTTTAATTGCATGTGAACACTGCAGCAGTGTGTTCAGACGGCTGGGGGCTGCTTGGAGGAATGGAGTGGCCTTTGGGAGGGATTCTCTAAAAGGATAACCCAATCCAAGGAGGAATCCCAGCCATTTGTGTCCCATTGAAATTATAGGAGTGTAGCTCAGTGTATCAAGGAAGGCCAGGGGAATTGGGATATTCCTTTGTCTTATGGGATG
Source organism: Cyphomyrus plagiostoma (assembly GCA_019775915.2). Classification (NCBI taxonomy): domain Eukaryota; kingdom Metazoa; phylum Chordata; class Actinopteri; order Osteoglossiformes; family Mormyridae; genus Cyphomyrus; species Cyphomyrus plagiostoma. Next base: position 2,015,402 of record JABFEA020000021.1, on the reverse strand, counting down.
CTTGTTTTCCAAAAGAGACAAGGGTCTGCCAAAAAACAGCATTAGAAATTACATTATTTTGTAAGTGCAAAGTTTGTCCCCCTGGATATGTGAATTTTGGAAATTGTAATGGGCTTATATTCAACAGCAAAAAATACATTGATAAGCAGAATGTAAGGTGCTGTAATATGTATAGATAGTTCTGATTAATTTTGGTAACACATTATTTGGATAGTACGCTTACAAAGGGCATACAGAGTATTCGTAACATTTCAACAACTTATTAGTTGAGATTCAACACTTCATGTAATATTTGATTGAGTGAGTAGTCAAATTGAATTACATTATTCTAATATGTAGGTATGTTCATGAATCGTTACGTATACGCTGTACACTACGAATTCTGTTAAACATCTACAGACATGGCAAAACAACTGAATTTTTGACTCTCAACTAAATTGATCAAATGTTACAAATATTCTGTTAACCCTCTGTAGGCAGACTATCCAAATAAAGTGTTACCATATTATTTAATATGTTCTTACTATACCTATAGGCTTAGTTAGTAGTTATATTAAATGGATAATTATGTCATGCATTCATTTAATGACACTGTGTTAGAATACAGAACTGTATCATCATGTCAGTGTTGTTCCTGTATTCCTTTGCCCCGCAACACTTCAGTCTTTAAGGCGGTGTGTAACATAGGGGGTCTCCATTTTACACACATCTTTTTTTCACTCGTTACTCTCGCTCTCTTGCTACCATTTTGATTGTGGACCTGAAAGCAGTTGCTATGTCGACCAGCAGGCACGTCACTATGGTAACCGGGCTGCGCACGGCAAGTCTGCTGATTAGGGAAAGATGTCTGGTGTAGCCAAGCCAACTGATAGAAGGAAAAGAGATGGGGAGGGGGTTACGTCTGGCCATAATTTGTGTGTCTGTTTATACAGGATGCATATGACCTGCTCTGCTTTCTTTTATTGAAACACGACTTTACCGGCTTTATATGACCGTCTGAGAAGCTGCTGACTGAATGCAGTCCGTAGGTCCTTGCTGGTGTTTTTGCTCTCTAAAGGGACAGTGAATTGATATTCATATTTATAGCCTGCCATCCTATCAGCCCTGTAGTCTCAGCTGCTGTCCGTCTGTGACAGCCTGTGCTCAGATAGCCCCCGGTGTGCAGTTCACCAAAGGACCAGTAGCGGGAAGTCCCTACAGGCCACCCAGCCATGTCACATGGACAATGCACTATGGAACACTGTAGCTGCTGCTCTACAAGTGTGTAGTTACTGTGCACCTGTGTGTAGTTAACCGAGATGTGTGCGGTCGCTGGTGGAGTGTGTTGTTACTCTAGACCTGTATGGTTACTGGTGGAGTGTGTAGTTACTCTAGACCTGTGCAGTTACTGGTGGAGTGTGTAGTTAATCTTGACCTGTGTGGTTACTGATGGAGTGTGTCATTACTCTAGACCTGTATGGTTACTGGTGAAGTGTATAGTTACTCTAGACCTGTGCAGTTACTGGTGGAGTGTGTAGTTAATCTTGACCTGTGTGGTTACTGATGGAGTGTGTCATTACTCTAGACCTGTATGGTTACTGGTGAAGTGTATAGTTACTCTAGACCTGTGCAGTTACTGGTGGAATGTGTAGTTAATCTTGACCTGTGTGGTTACTGACGGTGTGTGTCGTTACTCTAGACCTGTGTGGTCACTGGTGGAGTCCGTAGTTACTACGAATGCCAACATTCATTGAGTCATCAGATGAGTGTGGCCTTTGTGGAAATTAGCAATCACTGCTGAGTGATTTACTGTTTAAGGTGGTATGCGGAGAGTGGTGGGGTCTGGGGTGTCGCTGCCCCTTCTGCCCTTAGCCTGCCTTAGCAGTGTGTAATCTTGCAGTTGTGTGCTGGCTCTCTGGGCTGGCTGCCCAATGTATGGGCTCTTAAACAACAACACCACCAGTCAATATACAAATCAGGACTGTTGAGGGCAATTAAAAAGGTTGTCTCACCTCTAGTACTGCTTCCAGTGACATCCCATTTCTCCAAGATCCAGCTGAGAAACTAATTACAAGATTTAATTAAAGTGCAATGTGAGAGAGAGAGAGAGAGAACAGAAAGAGGGAATGCGAGAGAGAGAGAGAGCCATCCCCCTTTCACTGACCCCAGCCAGTCTATCATCACGTCCAGAACAGTAATTACATCTCCTTTTTTTATTTATATCAAAGTTAAATAAGATTATGAAGCTTATACAACAATAATAAGCAGAATCCATATATTTGCTGATTGCTCAGATAGGGGATTAGTTGAGCATTGTTGCTGTAAGAAATGAGTAAGAGCTTGATTGTGTAGTATGTGATGAGCATTTCCTGATGCTGTGTAAGAGATGACAAGTACTATGATTAACTTCATGTGTGGCTTAATCTACTGAAGAGCATATTTGCATATTTTAAAGAATATTACAATCTTCGGGACGATTAAAATAAATCTGTGGTTATTCTCAGTGTTGTCTCTTTTCCTTTTAGTTGGCTTTTGGTTCCCTCCACCCTTTGTCTCTCCCCCTGCTTGGCTCATTGTACCTGTTCATCCATACCTTTCCATCTCTCACGCTCCCTCTTTTTTGTGTCACAAACTCTGTCCCTCTCATTAAGGAATGGAGCTCCCGACCCCAATGGCCGATCCTCAGATGAGGCGTGTCACGTGATTGTCAGAGTGGGCTTGCCGTTACCTTCATCAGGCGTTACAGATCATGCTCGGTGGCAGAGGCTAGTAGAGGGAGATTGCTGACATGTGTGTGTTTGTGTTGTTAGTCCCTTAGTGGGTGTTACTGGTATGAATGTGAGTGGAGTGAACAGATAGGGGGCCAATTTAGAAAACCCCCACTGCTTCAGTCATGGGACGTTACCGAGATGCTGAAAGCTGTGAGCCTAGTGTCAGCAGCCTGTTAAAGACGTATCTCTTTCGTTACCTTATTTTCTCTAGTTGCATTTTCTTAATGGGCACATGAAATAATAACTGAAAAACATCCTCTTAAATAGTAGATACGCTGATGTAAAATTAGTCTGCTATCATCTCACTTTAAATTCATTTTTGTTGTTGTTTTTCTGTCTGCAATGGTGAAAGTTAAGGTTGATTGAAAAGCTGCATTTTGAGGCTTTGAGGGGTAATGTCATCATGCAACATGCAGCGTCCTGCTGTGTGTGCTGTTAATATGCTCAGTGCCCGGACCTTAATGGCATCGGCCTGCTGAAATGAGGGGCTGGCTCACGGCCGTTTGCGATGTGTTGCCTCGGCCCGATAGTAAACTAGTGTCATTAGAAGCCCGTTTGGGCTGCCCGCCACGCCCCCATGGCACGGTTCACATCCCGTGTCCTCTCCTAATGTTCTCGTCCTTGGTTCTCTGAATAGGGCCGCTAATGCACCTTGATTGTGTGCATCAAGGATGTATAAGAGAGCGAAACAAAATGGATAGTCGCCGCAACGTCGAGGGATGTATAAGATCCAATTTTGCCCACGGGGTATTATTTGTTTGCACATCGCAGCGGTATTAAAAGGGTGGGCTTTGCCGGTCACGGTCGGAATGGCTCGCCCATCTAAATGGCTCACGCACACCCGGCTTATCAGGAATGCATTGATCTGCATTTGCTAACGATGCCGACTTTGACGGTGAGACCGGCGCTGCTTCCCGAATCGCTCGGCTCATAACGGCATGTACTGTGACATTTACATTTACACTTTCCTGGGGTTTATGCGTGTCTTGGCTTCGAAAACAATATAAGATTTATGATCTATGAGTGTGGAAGGAAATAACATACACACACAGACACACGCGCGCGTGCATGCATGGATGCGAAGGAAGACACTCAGCAGCCAAGAAGCTAATTCCTGAAGATCAGGACTGGCTCGGCGGGGGGGGGGGGATTGGCGCCTGTATGTTCAGGTTAGCCAGCGGCAGCAGAAACGGGCTATGTTTTGTTCCAGTTTTTGTGTCCAGGCAGCTGTCTAAGCCGCTCCCTCAACACACTGGCTGTTATCAGCTCCTCAAGAGCTAAGGGATCCCAGCGAATGAGATATGTTTCTGCTTTGTTCCATTGTGCTAATGCCGCCGCCCTGGCCCCCACGGCAGCCCTACCAACGCACACACCCTGCTACCTCACGCCTAGGCTGGGCGGCACATGACTGATGTCTCCCCAGGGGGCTAATATTTTAGAGTTTGTGTCCATCAGTGTCTTGGCCTGGGGCAGCAGGGTTGACAGTAAGTGCTCTCAGCATCATAACATTGATTCATCTCGACTGTGACACACGTGAGGCGGGCGAGTGCTCGTCCGTGGGGGGGAATCATGAGCAGGCATCGAACATGGCGGGCGAAGACGGAAAGGGGAGGAGCAGGGAGAGCGTCCTGCGTCTTCCCATGGTCACCTCGCAGCGTCTCTGCCTGTGGGCGTGGGGGTATGTCCATGTCCATGTGTACATATGTATGAGTGAGTCCCTGCCCCCTGGCCTTTTATCACACACACACGGATACTTTTACACCCAAACCCTGGTAAATTCAACCTTCGGGATGTTTCTCCACTGTAGGGACAAGAAGGGGTGGACAGTGGGCGTCTTCTTACCAGCCCAGCCCCGCCAAATCCCTCCTGAACCCCTATGCTTGCTCCTCTCTGTGACGTCTTTACTACATACAGGATGGAACAAGAAGAAGGCTTTTTGAACCCCGGTGACCAAGGTTTGCATAATAAGCAATCAAAATGTCACCTCACCCCAGCCATCGCATTTCTCCTCGTGCAGGGCTGCCGTCATTTTTTTCTTGTCAGCAGAAGGCAATTTGCCGTATTGTGATTCATCCAGAAAGCTTGGCAGTGAGTGCGTCTGATAGGTCATTTCTCCCCCACCCGTGCCCCCGCTCCTTTGGTCCTTCACAATACCAAGGGGTTCAAATTCGCCCCCCTCGTCGCTGCAGAACCAAGCCCCCACTATCCCACCCCTGGCTGCTAAATTAGATAAAGGGGTTGTGCTGCAAGGCCCCTGATTAATAAAAGATGCGGCAGTCAGTCCCTGTGGTGGCCTTTCTGGGAAGCACAGACAAGGCAGGGGACAGACAATGCCTTCTACGCTCGCACAATGGTCAGGAAGTGGGAAGAATGGCACATCATGGAAATATAACATTTTAAACCTCACCTCCTGTACCTCCTTCATGAAAGCTGGCACGCATCATAAAGCCTAAAGTCGCTCTCTTATAAACAGGAAAACAAATGTTTTATGTGGCAAGCAGGTGTGCATATGGACTTATGCTGTCCTATGCTGTCAGTCTGCTGTAGGTTGAGAGTCGTGTTTGAAAGCCACGTCCTGCTCGTTCTAGAGCGTTTTCATTTCTGTATTTGTAACCTTGGTGCGAAACGTAGACTGGAGAAATCTATTTATCTCTCCTTCTTGAAAGATAAAGAGAGATGCATATCTAGACAGATGAATAAAGTGGATTTCTGTACTACAGGGCTGAGGATGCTCTGGGTGCATGATGCCGTGTGTCATTCATTAAACTCACTGTAGCGTAATGGCTTTGTGAGGATATTCTCATATGAAAGCTTGCATAATACAGATTCCCTATAGAGACAGCAAAGAGAAGGGTAATATAAATGACTTTTGCAAAGAAATGCTTCACAAAGGTTCAGGTTGTTCATTTTGTTATAGCTGAATAAAAGCAAAGAACATTTTTTTAAAAGATAGCTGGAGATATTAGCTAGTGCAGATACAGATAGTGAGGTGCAACCAAGTCAGCAGAGATGCAGGATCATGTATGCAAACAAGAACCAAGAGACAATGGAAGGTAGACAGCTTCATCTGTTCTGTGTCCCTTTGCTGTTAAATGAAGCTTCTTCTTCTGTTTTCCATCTGTTTTCCTCTTTTGTTATAGGCTTAATAAGTTTCATGTTCTCATCCTCTGTTCTCTTCCTCTGTTGTGAATTTAATGTTCTTTCTCCACCCTCCTTCCTTGCACAATGATCAATCTTCTCTGTTCTCCGTCTTTTTCCTTCTTTATTATAAATGTAATGTTCTCCTCCTCTGTACTCTTCCTCTCTTGTAAGGTTAGTGTTCTCCTTCTCTGCTCTCCTCCTCAGTTCTAAGATAAATCATCTCTTCTGTTCTCCATCTGTTTTCCTCCTTTTTTGCAAGTTTAATGTTCTCTTTCTCTGCTGTTCGTTCAGTGTTCTCATGCTTTGTTCTCTTCCTCTGGTTGTGAGTGTAATCTTCACATAACCTGCGCTAAGTGATGTTTTGAATTCCCTGCAGGATAATGTCAGCCCAAGGTCAGGTCGGTAGATTGAGAATGGAGGACACAGACGTGCCTGTCTTCCGTAAATAAACAAAACCATTCAGATACACTTTGTCACAAGGAAAATGCAGTTAGGATAATCCAATAGAACAGAGAGCTCCTACTCATAAAGGCCATCAGATGCTAACAAATAGAGCACATTCATACAATCAAAGTCATCCCAAACTATGTTTCACATAAAGACACTCTTACACATTATCTCCCTTGGATCTTGATGACCCATAGATCACTCCTGTAAATGCTACTGACCGCTTTAAGCTGCCCTTTCTGGTATGAATAACTGGCCCCATCACATAATAATTTAGCTGCTTGAACTAATTAAGTTTGGGTATGAGGATGTGAAAAATGAGCTGCACAAAATGCTTTCATGTTTTCTCCAAATATATAATTAAAAGTATAATCATTACTTATTCTTGTTGTTATTGATAGTGATGTCATGGACTATGTAATCACTTCGATTTTGAGACATTTTCCTCTAATTCAAAAACACACATAACCTTTTCTGCAAATCACATTGTCTTAATTAGCTGCCACAGTTACGTCTTTGGCAATGTGACCCTGCACCTGAAAAGCAGCTTTTTGAAAATGGATGGTTTTGCATATCTGAAAGCTTGTCTATTTCTGGTGTCTTTTTCAGGATGTCTGTTGTGCCCTTTCCTTCGGAAGAGACTAATGATCTGGTAGAAGTACTTCTAATATTGATGTTTGTCCTCTTTCACAAGCCTGAAATGCTTTTGCCTGGAAGGGGCCCTTCTGGGTGGAGTCAGAAATTCCGGCCACGCTGAAATATGAAAATACTTTATTTAAGCTTTGGCTGTGGGACACTACATTTTCTTCCCATAGCAGCATTTCCTTCCCATAGGAACATGAACAACTGAGGGTTCTTGGTCATTCTTCTTTTTTGGGCAGAACAGTATATCATTAGTATTTGGCAAACATATAAATTATATTAAGGTGTGTTTTTAAGCAATTGCATCTGCCTTTTTCTGTGTGTAAGCACAAGTAAAAATATTGCTAGCTGGAGCTGCAAAACCTGAGTGCTGCCGATACTGTATGTATAATACATTCCAGCCAGCCCCCCAGTCCCAACTCCCCTTGCTCTTGCTGAATCATTGCCAGCCTGTCACTCGGATGCAGGGGTGGGGTGTGACTCTTGTTTGGGCCTGGAGCTAATTACAGCGCAGTTGAGCACGACAAAATAAATTTGCAACACTGCTAATTGCGTGGCCACAAAAACAATCACTCTTGGTTGGCACCCCAGGGTATGGCAGCAGGGTGGGGTGTGTGTGTGTGTGTGTGTGTGTGTGTGTGCGGGGGGGGGGGGGGAGGAAGCTGGGGCAGAGGGATGCTGGGTGTGTGACAGAAATCCTGCCTGTTGGTGCACCGCCCTCTGAAACGGGGCACCAACAAGAGT